>OV651825.1:31868835-31871335 GCA_927349885.1 Psylliodes chrysocephalus
TGTCTTTGAAAAGAAAGAATGTTTAATAATTATAAAATTGCAAGGTAATGAATTATTATTGTTTCCTCTAAGTCGATACCAAAAAACTGATATTAACAAGTAAAAGATGGTTGATAGACAATAAAATAAAAATGATTCTGGGCCACTAATTTTATAGTAAAGTTTTAGGTCGTCGGCGACTATAGTAAAAAGTGGTCAATTTTATCAAATGCTTTTTGAAAATTCGTGTAAATTGCATCTGCCTGACCTACTGAGTCAAGAATCTCAGAAGTATATTGGGTAAAGCAAACTAGATTAGTAACAGTAGATTTTTTGACATAAAGCCGTGCTGTTGTTCACTTGTCGAAGTTTTGACTGAAGTATAGACAATGTCATACAGGATAATTTTAAAAAACTTAGTAAAATTACATAAAATTGCTATGGGCCTGTAGTTCGAGATAACAGTTGAATCGCCGTTTTTAAATGGACATATTTTTGTTAATTTCCATACTTCAGGGTATGAGTTAGATTATAATATTATATTGTAGATAACCACCAGTGGTTTAACTAGAATAATATGTATATGTTATTCACAATAGCCGAAATCGCTCATTGCCCGAATTTTTTGTCCACAACGCGTTATGGGTATAGTAGTTTACCCACGATGCGATTAGAAACGTTATTTCCGGACAATGGGTAAAGTTAATTAACCAGATCGCGTTGTGAGTAAACACGAAATAATGGTTCGTGAGCTTTTGTTTTGCATTGTAGAGCTGTTCGTTTGCCCACGTCGCGTTGTGGCTATTGTGTTTTACTTATAACGCATTTTAAATAATATAAAGAATATAAATAAAAGAAAACATTTATTTAGACGCATACAACATAAATTATTTAAAAAAACACACAAAGAAAACCAAGAACATTTAAACGACACAAAAACTAGAAATAATAAAGAAATGAGCTTAAAAACAAATATTACTTATTTTTACAAGAATAACTTTTATGACATTTTGAATTACATTTTATATTTAATTTTACGCACCTACATGCCTTCGTTTGACATCCTCTCAGGCAATTACATCGGACAAACCCTTACTTAGAACCAGAAGACAACTTTGCTTCTTCACGCACGTTTACAGAAGAGCCTGAAGGGATCTCAGATAGTGATGAAAATACTGAAGGCGATAATTGAAACTCATTTCGGCTGTATAATCGTTTTAATTTCCCATTTTTGGTGCCAAGTGCCAGTCTTATCTATAACAATTGCTAATATATTTCGAGGAGCTAGACGTCCACGAACTACCTCTGGTATGTTTATTAAAACATTGTCACCTATATTGACAACTGGTAATTTTCATTGCGATTGGGTAAGCATTTTATCAGCTTGTTTTTCAAGCCCCTGTTTGCAACCCCTTCTCTCTGTATCAGCTGCTTTTTTATTGCTACAAAGTTTGCATAATGGCAAATCCAAATCAGCACCACATTCCGTATGAAATGGTTCATTGCATTCAATGCACACATTTTGTGGGACGTACATGCTATCACAAACAAAACATTTAGTTATACTGGCATTTTCCTTCTCCAATCTTCTGTCGTTTCTATAATTTTCTGTTTCGGTATCTAGTTCCGTTTCAATTTCTAATTCGGTTTCGATTTCTAGTTCCGATTCACCAATTTTAGAATTATATTTCTCAGATACTGTATTTGCTTTTTCTAAAGAAAGTTTCATCAATTTCAGATGCTCTTCAAGTTGTTCTTCAGTTTCAATCCCATTTACGACAGAGGTATCTAAGCACGTATCCAATAGTCCATTTCTTTGTGGAGTTCCAAATATGGCTTCATAAGGTGTTCGCTTTATACCTGTATGGAAACTGCAATTCTTCGTACTCTGAATAATACGAAGTCCTTTTGCCCAGTTTTGACACTTGTTATCAGACATCCAGGCTACAAGGCTATCACGAACGTCCTGATTTGCTCGTTCAACGGAACCCTGGCTCTGGGAATGTCGAGGTTTACCGTGGACTAATTTTATAGCGGACCAACTTGCTGCTAACTTTTCAATGATCTGAAAGTTACTCAGATGAAACACAGCCTTTGTACAAAACCATTACACTTACTTGGTTACAGAATTCTCTTCCATTGTCACTATGTAAAATATTTGGTGCTCCAAACAAACAAAAGATATCAACAATAACATCTGCCACTTTATCTGCTGTTTTTGTTTTAAGTGGTCGCAGCACCACATATTTAGTTAGATGATCTTGGTAATTGAGAATAAATTTATATTCTCCATCAGGCTCACTATGCATGTCGATAAGGTCGACCTATAAAAAAATTGTTAACTGACAATGTAAAGAGATATAGTGGAGAAATTACCTGGCAACGTGAATTCATTTCACTCATAATTATAGGTTTCACAACTAATCCTTTACGTTTTGCTTTTTTTTTCAAAGCACAGGATTGACACAGGTTTAAATATATGGAAATTACATCTCTAGTAATATTGCAGTATTTCTTTTTA
>OV651825.1:31873835-31928835 GCA_927349885.1 Psylliodes chrysocephalus
ATGGAATATATCTGTTATTTACGTTTGGAGAAGAAAATTCTTCAAATAAAAGTTACTTCTAATATAATTATCTATAATTTTTGTTTCATGCAAAATTTTCCTAAAATGGTCCGTATTCGAGAAATTTGACAAAATGTAAAAAACATAATTTTTTATAAAAATTGTTCAAATAAAAGTTGTTTATAATATAATTCTCTATAATTTTTGTCCTATACATAATTTCTCTAAAATGGACCGTATTCGAGATATTTGAGAAAATGTGTAAATTTCGAAATTTGAAGAAAACTCAAAAACGGATAAAGGAAAAAACATTAAATTTTAAACTTAAGGTTTATTTCGGCCTGACGTGAAATGATTAGATTTTGGACAAAGTTGGAACATCTGGGGGGGTACTTTATGGGAGGCCGTTTTTATATTTTATGGAATATATCTGTTATTTATGTTTGGAGAAGAAAATTGTTCAAATAAAAGTTACTTCTAATATTATTATCTATAATTTTTGTTTTATGTCAAAATTTCCTGAAATGGTCCGTATTCGAGAAATTTGACAAAATGTGCAAAATTCTGATTTTTATGAAAATTGTTGAACTAAAAGTTGTTTGCGATATCGATTTCTATAATTTTTGTTTATACATGATTTTTCTAAAATGGTCCGTAATGGAAAAGTGCTAAATTTAAATTTTTCTGTATTTTCGTTTTCAATGAATATCTATAGAAAAATGTTTCGAGGTAGATGTATGTGTAAAATGTATATATTTAGTTTATCCTCTAAACATTTATAGAGATGCTGCAATAGGTTGTACAAAATAACCGGAAAATGCCTATAATAACTAGATAGGAAAGTCATGTGTTGGACACATCAGATTTTTTATTTTGGATGCATTAAGTACGTCAAGTTCAAATATACTATTAAGCGCTATATGCGTGCTATTAACGTTGACAGGTTCTGATGCAATATAAAGAGGGTTGGAGTGTAAGACACTTGAAAAAAATGTTGAGAAGGCATCAACAGTTGATTGAGGACAATCAAATGCTTCAGATTCCAAAGATATGCTTCCTGGTATTCTTGATTTACCACGTTTTATATTTACAAATGACCAAAATTTTGCGGGATCATTATTAATGGCATCTTCAGTGCTTTGTAAACAAACTTGAATTTGTAAGTCTTCTTAGCTGTTTATATTTATTATAATAAGATTCAGCTTTATATTTTTGGTAATTAATTCTCGCGTTATTTTTAGCTTTGATACCATCTATAATTTCTTTTGTAAACCAAGGTGGACATTTGTGAGGAAATTTGTCTGAAAATAACATCATTAATAATCTCGTAGAGATTGGAACATGCTTGATCAACATCAGTATTATAATTTATGCAAGACCAGTCGATGCTTATAAAGTCAGTGTACATTGCCGGAGAATTTGCGCGACGAAAATTGCATAAATATTGTTTTGTGGTAATATTGGTTAATTCAAATTCAAAGTGTAATGCAGGATGATGAACAATATCTTCTTTAAATAATAGATGCGGATCTCGATTAACAGAACAATTAAGATTAGATAAAATTAAATCTAGTAACCTACCATTTTGATTTAAAACATTATTGAAGTTCTTAATATCAAGAAAATAACAAAAATTTGAAATAATTCATGATCTTGAATCATCTTTAAGATTAAACGTAGGAATATTAAAAAAAATGATTCCAGGTCAGCACCAGAAATTGTACCTGGCATATAGATTGAATATAATATAAAAGTTTCATCTAATGTGACCTTACAGCCTACTACATCAATTGGAGGAAATGCTGCTCTTATAACTTGCATATTTACTACCGATACACTATAAATACTGCGAACTGCTATTATCTCGTTAAGTTGGTGGCTGTTGAGTCACGATTACATCTGAACACTAAATATTCACTGAGAAGAATCTCAGAGGAGCTTACATGATTGGAAATCAATGTTTCGCACAGAAATATAAAATATAAAACTAAGTACTCTATTAATATTTCACGAAATAAAATCAACAGATTCGGAACTGGCATAACAAATCCTGCAAGAAACAAGCGGAAAGTACAGGAGTGGAATGTCAAGGACTAAAGCAGTTATGATAGCATATACAGGGTGTTTTTGAACTTGGCGTCCAAATTTGTAGGGGTGGTAGTTCGCATAATTTGAGAGCGATTGGCAGATTTCATTTTTCTAAAAAAAATATAATAAAGAAAATACAGCCCGTAGTGCCTACTGTTGCACTAATTACTACCTTTCACCTTAATCATAGTTTCCGCAAATTTATAACCTCCAATCTTTGTGGCAGTCGTGGATGGATAAATGTTAAGCTCACTTCACCGTGGCTCCCTGGTTGCCGGGAGAGATGATATTAAAGATAAAACAAAAAAATTATTATATTTTTTGATTTTACAATTATATACATGACATGTCATTAATTTCTATTTTACAATAATTATACTTCTGTAAATATATCTTCAAACAGCTTAAATATTTTATTGATGGGATAAACAAATAAAGTTCCCATACAGCCATTATAAAAAAAATTAAAGAGCAGGTCCTACCCTGAGCGCGGAGCGCAATAGTCCTCAAAAACAGATGCGATTTGCAATTTTGTCGATTCTAAGCGTAGCGCGCACGATTCGAGGCGATCCTATCGCTGTGCAGGACCGTACCTGTTTATAATTTTTAATTAATTTTTAGTTATTATTTTAAATATTTAGGAAAAATGAAATCTGAGAATCGGTCTCAAATTATGTGAACTACCACCCCTACAAATTTGGACGCCAAGTTCGGAAACACCCTGTATACACGATCACGTCATTCACAATGCAACGGATTAAATAAGTTTTGATAACAAATGTCAAAGATGGATTTAAACAGTTTTGAAACAGTAACCGCGATGGATTAAAAAAGTTTTGTTACTGTACGCAATATTCACAATTCAATTTTTAGGGGATTTCTCGAGTTTTGGTGCCAAAATTAGTTGCTGTCATAAAGCTGTTTAAAAAAGGAAGGCGTGCCGCCTGGATCTCAGTTTGGATATAAAATGGATTACAGCAATTTTGGAAATATTCGAGATCCCTAAAGATCATGCGACCAATGTGCCAATATCCTTGAAACGCTTACCTTTCATCCAGTTTCGAACTTTTTTTATGGTATCTCGGCAAGTCATTAATGTCACCCCATTCTTCTATTTCATCAACCATCCTGGCATACACTTCAAGTTCGATCACGAATTTCTCAATCCTAACTTTGAGCGAAGCTTGGAACTCTTCAGTTTTTACATCCACCATCAATCTATGTTCTTCTATTATCTTTGGCATGTACAAATACCTTAAAAATTGATTTACTTGTAGATAAAAGTTTACTAAAGTTAATACGATATATATAGTGTGACGTAATTTTTGTTCTACTGACAGTTAACCTTAAAAAATAAAAACAAACCATTCTGTCAGGGAATTTGAGATATGTTTTTAGTTTTTTAAATATTTTTTGCTGATCGTAGAAAATGTTTTAGCAAAAAATATTGGTGAGCAAAGAAAACTTATATTTGGTGCATTTTTTTTTTTTTTATTAACATAGCAATGTACTTTCGGCATTAAGCCATCTTCAGTGCTTATCTACAATAATTTCGAGTGTAAATATAAATATAACAAATTATTTGAAGATTATAATTTTTTTTAAAAGAACTTTTTTTTTAAATTACAATGTATACAGAATGTTTCAGAATAAAGTACCATAAACAAGTGACTTGTAGAACTAATTAATAAGAAAAACCAATATCGTTTTCCTGTAAAAGTCCCAGTTTTCATTCTACAGGATGATAAAGTTATTTTCATAAATGCATAATTTTCCAAATATCTTCCATTGCGGTAAAGATGTAAGCTTAAAAGTATGTCTGTGTTAGTTATACGTTATTATTAGTTAACACACTGTATTTCGATCATTTACGATAACTCATTGGCGTAGAATCAAGGTTTATGAAAACAATTTTTATCAAAACTTTTTGAACACCCTATATATCATAAAAATTAAGATTAACAATTATTCTTCACGCAATTTGTCTCTGTAGATCATTCCATTTTCGAGATTTTTCAGTTTTAGTCCTACTCAAACATGAAATCTATGTACAATATTATCAAGAATCGATTTCATAATAAATATTAAAAGATCCATTTTCTAATAGGACTAGCTTGTATGTACTTAATGGTCTCCCATTAGTTAATTGACTTTTTAATGTTGATTATGAAATCGGCTCGTAATAAAAATTTCATAATGTGCTTAGATTTCATGTTTGAGTATGTTATGTTGGGAATGGGGTGTTAAGACATTGTGACCTTAAAGACCTATTGTGCCCCCTTCGCTAATTTACCAAGGAAATGACTCAATGCCTATAACGATCCTTCCAATCCTATCTTATCAAGGAAGTATAGGATTTGAAGTGGGTTCAAGTTAGGTAAATCTCCCTCTTCTATTTGATATCCTCCTAGGTATAGTGCCCTTGGATTCTGGAGTACCACACATTCAGTTAGAATATGAAAGGATGTTTCGTCCTTCTCCTCACAGTATCTGCACTCACTATCCTCTAATACTGTCAGTTTACTAAGGCCTGTTATGTCCCGGGACCCAAGTAAGAGTAACTCTATTTTTCTCGCCTAGCTCATTCAATTGTTCTAGGCATCTACAGACCATTTTTGAGCTGATTACGTAAGAGCTCAGCGCTTTGATGGCTGCTTGGCTATCGGACAAGATAATCTCTATGATAGTTTCTCTCAATGTTAAACTGGATACACTTCTCAGTGGAAGATGCTTGGGTATTTTCCCAAGCTTCTGGAGTGCTTGCTTCTCGACCCATACACTCCTATTTCAGTTCCTTCTATGGTTTTGGAACCGTCCATATACCACTGAATAGCATATCTTTCGGTTGCAAGCGCGATAGATTCTTGGCTCCATTCTTTCTTGCAGCCCAACTCTGGTTTTGAAGTTTTTCACAAAACTGTACTTCTTTAGCATTTCATCCTGAGGCATGTCCCAAGTATCTATAGTCCTGACGCAAGTAGACTTTCGTCTGATTACTCCGTTTCTGATAATTCTATATCATGTCCTTTTTACCACATTCTCTATCAAATGTAGAGGGGTGAGGTTTAAGATCACCTCGAGTGGGGCCCTATGGCAGGTTCTCATTGCACCGGTGATGCAAATACAGGCTAGTCTTTGTACTTTTGAGATATTAACTATCGTAGCAACTAAACTAGTTTTGTTACTGCAGGCTATATCCCCGTAAGTGATAATTGGTACATCACTATTGCAGTTTACATCCATCGCAGTATGTTTGGGTTACATCCCCCTCGTTTACATGCAATGTTTCTGCACCATTAGGGCTTTTGTGGCCTTATTTTCTACTTCCTTCTCATGTGTGTTCCAGAGAAGTTTGTTGTCCAGGGTTAGTCCTAGATATTTGACTTTTCGTTTCTATATCTATCCCGTCTAATTTAACGGTTTTGAGATTAAGTTTTCTTTTCCTTGAAAAGGCTACTAGTGTTTTTTTTGTAGGGGTTATACTTCGGTAATAACCTAAATTTTTAATAGCCGAAATTTGATCAGGAATTGGTTTGACTCCAGAGGGGTTTTTTACATGTCCTAAATACATTACTGATTTTTGAAGAAATTTTGATTTGTTTAGCTGAACTTTGTAACGGTTGAAACCGTTTTCGTTATTTAGATCCAAACATTGTAACGGTCGGAACCGTTTTCGTTATTTTGACACCAACATCTCTACTCAAATGTCATTTGTCGTTTATGCCTTATGTCAAAAGTTGATAATTCATTTCGATTTATATCTGTCATCGAGCAAGTTGATTTATTGAATTTTAATTACCTTTTATCTTGGACATCCGATGTACTAATTGTCTTTAATATTTTTAATGACCGTCTGATTTTAAAAAGGTAAGTTTCCTACCGATATTTTGTTGAAAATATATATTTATTACAAGAATTTCTTTATTAAAATGTCAAGTATTGTACATAACCTCAACACATTGAATGACACAAAATCACATGTTTTATATAATTTTATCTATTATTTTGTTAGGATAGAGATAATATGCTTTCTATATTTAAATATGTTAAATAAGACTTTTTCTTTACCTATTAATATTGGTCCCTGTGAAGCTATTCACTACCCAGCTAGCACATAACGTTGCCAAGCCTTTCGGCGATGTTGCATTAAGGGAACGTAATAACATTACTGTACAACGTAAATGCAACGTTCATGAGAAGTTGTTGAGGGAAATCAAAACCTCGCAAAACTTCTATTTGTTATTTACCTAGTTAACCTACCGTAAACATTACAAATCTGAATTCAGAACGTTTAGTTTTATTTCAATTGTCAATTGTCAGTTTTTCTTGTCAATTGTCTTTTTTAATGGTTTATTTTTCGACATCCAGAATTTATTTTATAAATAATTATTATTTATACATTCGAATAGATTTGGTAAGGGTCCTCTATAAAATAGATAACTATTTTCTAAACCATTGTCTTTGTTTCAGAAAACAATGCCTGATGTAAATTTATTATTTCATTCATTAAGTATATCTTTAGCAGTCGATGCGGATGACACCAAATAAAAAAAAACTACAATAAAAACAAAGAATTGCAGATCAATCGTTGTAAACCAGAAGATAAACATTTAACCGAATGTCCGGCAACATTTTACACCAAATACTTATAAAAGGTAATTATACTTTATCGAACTAAAAATACATTTTATAAATATTATTTTTTAGGTTTCCTTCGACATTCTAGGAATTTTAGAAGCAAAAGTAAATACTACAGAAGTGTAAAGAAGAATATAACACCTGAAGTTTTATAAAAAGTGAATCTATAGGTACATGATATGTCAGGTATAGCAGAATTCAAGCAGTTCATTCTCTTCAACAGGCTAGATTGCCTGGAAATGCAACCATCAGTTCAAGTGAAAACCCAGCAGAAAAGTTTAGAGAAATCATAGATGATACTCTCGAGTATAATAGAATATCTTGCTAAAAAACACCAGTTGTTTTTTATAAAATCTACATATCGATGGCTCAATCAAATACTGCCACAACTAAAATACTATTATTTCGAGAAATTTCATTTTGAAATTTTGTAAGTCTCTATTATCATTATTTTGTTTTTGACATACTCTTTATATTTTATTTAAAAGCTTCGATATTTTGCTGTTAAATAAAATGATTACGATTATAAAAGTGAGTTGTTGCATAGTTGTAAAAAATTTGGGTGTTTTTGAAGAAAATAACTCGAATTGAGGCAGTTTTAGATACAGTTTGTAGCTACATTTTAAATGATTTATCTTTAAGGATATTTTTGTTTGTGGTGGTATTTAAAGTAAAACCGTAATGATATTTTGCATCCATTGAACCAAAAATGTAATTGCTTTGTTTTTTGACTTGTGGCGTTTTTTGATTGAGCCATCGATATATCTACTTTGGAAATCAAGCATAAAATTTGTAAAATTCAAACAAATTTCAATACACTAACATTGGTTGTTTTATTTAAAACAACAAAGTAAGGCATATTTTTTAATTTCTATATAATTTCCTTTAATTAATAATAGGTAAACAAGTTATAATTTCTTTTTTATTCAATGTATTGAGAAGTAAAATCTTTTTATATAAAAATATAATTTATGCTCTTCTAATAAATTGTCATATTTAGGTTACATTATAGCACTTTATAAATATCTATGCAAAAAAAGTTAAAAGGCTTGATTTAAAAAAGATATATCTCTGCGTCTTAGGTAAGAAATCAGCGAACTTAGCTATCCTCTAGTAATCTAATATAATAATATGTACCTAGTCATTGTTGTATTCGTTTATTATTTTTCACCAATCTAGCTTTATCATCGTTCACCATTTAAGGTTTTAGTGAACCTTTGCAATATTGGTACCTTATTATACTATTTAGCTAATTTTGTCCAATCGTTCAGTGCTTTCTAGGTAGCTTCTTCTATCCCACATGTGTACTTGTGTTTGTGATATAAGGTGTGTTCTTTTATTCAATAATTGTTCCATCAGTGATTGATGTAATTTATCTATTCTGCAGTCGTTTTATATTTGAACTCTTATATTTTATGTTAACTTAAATGATTGATTATCCTCACCATTCGTCTATCACATATCCATCGGCTTTTAAAGCCGATGGATGCCTTGGCTCATTGGTGAACTCACCGCTGGAAAAAAGAATGATTGACACATACAATCGTCTTTCCATCACTTAATTTACGAACGGTTTGCTGCAAGCGCTGGATACAGCACTGAATAAAAGAACACGCCTACACCTACCTCTACTTTTGTGCTATTGGTACTTGATTTCAAGAACATTTTAATAATAAATTTATATAAATATTTTGTTTTATTTGAAATTTTCATGTCTCGATTGAGATTTTACTATAGCCTCAATTTCAGCCTCTCTGTATTACATTACACAATGTGTGTCCACGGATGGACTTAATTATACTTGTAAAAATATTTATTTTAAATTAAAGAAAAAGTTATTTTTCATAATTTCTCAATGTGAATCGAATTTATTTAACAAGCAAGAAATTATGAAGAATTACTTTTTTAATTTAAAATAAATATTTTCACAAGTATAGTTAAGCCCATCCGTGGACACACTGTATAATGCTGTAGATCTAATTCACATTATAACATCAATAGAACGTTTCAGAGCAACTTTCGGGGTAAGTACCGTAAAAGTGCTAGTGTGATGTTTTTCGAACTTCACTTTGTAACTTCTGTGAGATGTGCTATAAAAGTCTTGCCGTTGCGGACATTCGGTAGTTGCAGGGAGATAAGGGTTACATTTACAGTACATTGCATGCGAGCTTAAAGAGCCTAAAATTGCAGCTTATTAACGTAGATGGGATGTTTTTGTGCTAGCTGGGTAATAGTATTAAATTGTGCATTTAATAGTAAAAAGCATCTTATCTGTTTCCTATGTAAACTCCCTAGTCCCTTTCTTGATATTTTTACCTTTTTCCTTGTAGCCTGGCTGTCTAGATGGTTTTGTAGAAGTTATATCGAAAGAGTTTGTTTAGAAGTTTGTAGGAACGTTCAAACTGCATGTTTAGAAGAATAGAAACTTAGAAGTTTAGTTCCAGCTACAGAAGTTGATTTCAAGTATATCAAGAGGTTTAGTTCGAGCCATCCAAAGAAGTTTACGAGATTTAACTTTACCTATGAAGATTTAACAGTTGGTGATATCCGAAGCGTATCATACGAATCCCCTTTAAGAAGGCCTCTACAGTCACTCCTTAAATGTTACCTCTGATTCAACAGATAAGTCTATAATAAATCATTTAAATTTGAATAAGTAAGTCTCTGTGAATTAGAATTTGTCGCTGTCTTATCTGAAACCTTATTTAATTATAATATCTTAATGGTTAGTGATTTTCTATATTTTCATCACTAATCGATTGTCAAGTTTAGAAAGTTTTAAATATAGTGGCGCTTAACATTCTTTATCAAAGTAATACGAGTTGTTTAATAACCTGACCCACTCCCCAAAATTATAAGAGCTTAAAACACTATAAAAATAGATAAAATAACAAGATCATATTACAACTTTTAAATTAAGTTGTCTGAGCCTGTCGTATACGGTTTTTAAACGTTCTAAATATTCCTGAAGGGAAGTAATGTAAATTAAAATGTCATCTAAATAAACAATACATATTTCGTCTGTCAGTCCTCGTAATACAATGTCCATTACTCTTTGAAAAGTGGAAGGGGCATTTTTCAATCCAAACGGCATTCGTTTAAATTGAAAATGACCTTGTGGGGGTACTAAATGTGGTTTTGTCTGGGTCTACTTCAATTTGGTGAAAACCACTAGCTAGATCGAGTGTCGAAAAATAATTTGATCTACCTAATCTATCCAGGATTTCCGTGGGTATTTGTCATTTATTGTTCGTTCGTTAGGTTTTCGACAGTCGATAACGCAACGCCATTTTCTTTTCCCGCTTGCATCATGTTTTTTAGGAACAATCCAGATGAAGGATGAGAATGGTGACGTCGAGTAGTTTTCAATTATGCCGTCATCTAACATTTTTGCTATTTGCCTTTTAACTTTATGTATTTTAAGAAAACGATAAGATTTTGTGTAAATTGGTGAATCATCCGTTAATGTAATTTTGTGTTTAATTTGATTTGTGAAACTTAATGGGATACCTTCACAATAAAAAATATCCCTATACAGAAAACAAACATTTTTGAGAGATTCTTCCTCCGCTCTGTTACAATGGTTAAGCCTGATATTTTTTAAAATTTCTTTTAATTTATTATCATGAAAAGTGTCATAATTTGGATCTGAATCGACTTCCATTTTGTTTTGAAAATTGACTTCAAATAAATATAAAATTTCGGTATCAAAGTGTTCAAAAATATCTAATTTTATAGTAATTTCATGTAAATTAGTGACAGTAGTTATAGCAAAATTGTTAGTTACATTTACCAAAGCTTTAGGCATCTCAAGATCTTTTCCTAAAATTTTATAGTCAAGTACGCCTAAACCATGTTTTAAATTTACCGGTCATTTTACTATCTGTTTGCAACGTCCGGGAATAGTCAGTGAATAATTATTTTGTCGGTTATCATGAGTGTCTGTGTCTAAAATTAAAGGAATAACTTCACTAGGGGTTACTATTTCATTTTTATTTACATTTATATTTGCATTTAATTATTTAAGTAAATCTACGCCTATGATGCCATCAAATCGGTTACTAAACTTAAAAAGAAAAAATTTATGATAATCTTGCAAATTAAAAATTTTAAAAAGAGGAATGCAAGCGACTTCATCGTAATATGAAATATTATGAGCTGTCTGAATATTAAGTTTCTTTTTGATTATATAATTTTGATAATATTTATAAGCCAAATTTGGATCAATTAAAGATTTTTAGCTGCCTGTGTCAATTAAAAATATTGCGTTAATTTCTGGAATTTCGATGTATGGTAAAGTTGCTTTTAATGCATTAACAAAGATTATGTCGGATTGCTGGAACTCGGCGCCTGGATAAAATCCTGACTCGGGTTACTTGCATCAGCTGAGAGTGTGGGATCTGTACACAATTCATTATTATAAGAATATGTAGTGTTATCATTTACAAGTCTCGAGAAATTATTATCATAGGAGTATTGAATTGCAGGAATATGAGAATAAGAGTCAATATCATTGTCTACTTGTGTATGGTATAAATTTTGATAGTCATTTTGATTTTCATATTGTTCAAATTGTTGATACTGATATGGATTTTCAAATTGTTGAGAGTTGTATGAATTTTCAAATTGTTGATTTTGATAAGGGCAGTTGATATTTTAATTAAAAAGTTCTGTAGAAGTAAATTGTTGTTTTGGATGAATTTTAGTATCCATAGGTTCAAGTTTGAAATTTTGAAAATAATTTTGGTTATTAATTTGTAATAGATTAAAATTACGTGGCTTCATTTGATTATTTTGATTTTGAAAAAATGGGTGACGTTGGGTAGGAAAATTGTTATTTGGTCTCCAATTGTAAGAATTATTTACTGAAAAATTTGCTCTAAATTAAGAAGGATTTAGAAAAGGTGCTCTTGGCATAATATTTGGTTGAAATGCAGGACGAGTCAATTGTGGAAGTGGTTGATGAGAATTTAAATTACTAAAATTTGGGTTAAATGTTGAATGGGCTCTATAATTTAGATTTATGGCAGGTGTGATTCTTAAATTAGGTTTAAATGATGAATTTGAATTTATATTTTTCAATTTTTAACAGGAATACAAGAAATTTTCTTCTTCTATAACAAAACTCATAGCTTTTTCTAAACTATCAGGTACTCTTAATCTAACGTTTATTTGAATAGGTAATGGTAGTCCTCGAATATATTTCACGACACTATCTTTTGGTATGTTCTAGTCCTCGTTGGACTATATCACACAGGATATTTCTAAACCTGCCTCTTGCAAATATGACTATGTCGTCGGCATAATCTTTACAGGATATGCCGAGGTCAGTCAATCTGCATAGAAGTTCGTCTACGGTTAGGCTCCACATTAGTGGGGATAGAACTTCTTCTTATGGACATCCTCTAATTGTGCAAATGGATGTGGTGTCCTGCCCTATCTGTCTCTGCAGTTCTCGTAAATAACAGCTGAGCCATCCATCTGGATGTGATGTTATCTACTCCTCTGTATGCAAGTGCTCTTTTAGCAGATTCGTGTAGCGTATTGTCCTTTTATATCCAGGAAGGCACACACGACCGTTTCTTTGTTTGTCTGTGCATCCTGGATTACGTCAGTCAACTGTACCAGGGCAGTTTCTGTAAATCTTTCTGCTCGGTACGTGTGTTGGCTGTGGTGGAGTTGCACCCTTTTCAGAACTTCCATTCTGATATAATTATCAATAGCCTTTTCCATTCTTTTTAATACAAAAGATGTGAGGCTGATTGGTCGGAAGGATTTAAGATGTGCGGTATTCTTTTTCCCTACTTTTGGAATAAAGGTGATTCTGGCACTTTTCCATGCTTCTGGTATATATCCCAGCTCCAGACTGCTTCAGGATAGCCGGATTATGTGTGGTAGTAATTCTCCCTGTGTCCGCTGAAGCAAGGCAGGAAATATTCCATCCAAACCTGGAGACTTAAACGGTTCAAAAGTATTTACGGCCCACTTTAACCGATTTCTGCTGCATATGTGGGGGCATGTTTACCTTAGTTGTGCCTTATTAGAAAAGGTGTGCTTCCAGGAAAGTGAGTTTCGATTAAGAGGCGAGTTCTTTCCACCTCACTCTCCGTGAAGCTTCCAATTGGTTTTTTTAATGCCATAACTTTATCAACTCTCCCTTTTGCCAGGTTCCTGTGCAGTTTCGCTGCCGATGTAGAATTTTTTCCACCTCACTCTCCGTGAAGCTTCCAATTGGTTTTTTTAATGCCATAACTGTATCAACTCTCCCTTTTGCCAGGTTCCTGTGCAGTTTCGCTGCCGATGTAGAATTTTTTAAAGCTGTTACTTTCAGCTTTGCTGACTTCTTTGTCGTAGGTAGTAAGCGCCTCGGTGTAGCTCTGCCAATATCCGGTGTGCTTGGCCCTATTATAGAGTTCCGCACTTCGGGTCGTAAGTTTGACAGATGACGGTTCCACCAAGGAGCGTCCCTATTTCTTTGAATGGGGCAGCTTGATTCATATGCCTTAAGTATTGCCCGATTTAGTTCTCCGAGATCTCTTGTTGACTAGGACCAAAACTAAAAAATTTCGGAAGTGGAATGTTTTACAGAAATCAACCAAGACTCCCTTTTTTTAATTAGCCCTATTATAAGCCTTGGTTGTAAAAGTGACATTTCTCTGATAGTTAAATGTCACTAAAATGATACCTACATTTAATATAAATAAAAAAAAAAGAAAATTTTTTATCCCAAACTCACCACTGGAAAGCGCTATTATTAATTTTCATTTCAACTGGAGTAAATATTGTATGGTCAGTCAAAAATAGAATATAAGCCATAACATCTTTTAGTTTATCTTCCATTTCTCCTAATTTACTAGTTTCTGTTTCATTCACGAACTCCATCAATCTCACCAACGCCAACGTATCTTTTGGAATGCTTGTGGCTTTATCGGCAATCGCTTGATATTCTTCAATTAAGCTGCATAAAAAACAAATTATTCGTGAATTATTAAGAAGAACCTTATTATTATACATTAAATAATTGTATAAGATTTAACAATACTTTACGGTTACTGCCTAAGTACCTAATTAAAGATTGAAACCTGATTGTTATATAACGAACGTACCCATTGGTAACGTTATTATAAATGTACGGAACGTACCTGTCATACATCAATCAATATACATCAGAAGACGTATGTCAAACAACGAACGTCTAATCATTTAATATTTTTGTCATCCTTGTGTATTTTGTCAGAATCATATAATGAATACATAAATAATAAATATAATTTACTGGAGTATATGTTATTTAGCCCCCGCAGTTCATAAGTGAACATAACACTGATGATATATAAACAAAAGTTCGAGTATTGAATTTTAAGTAAATAGTAGGTTCCTTCTGAGTCTAGGAATACTTCTACTAATTTCCAATGCTTGTTCAGACTTTTGAGCCAGCCTAAATATAGAGCATTTAATATAAAAACCGATGCACGTCAGAGATGACGTCAGTGACAGTCATTGGTACCACACACACTAATAAAAATAATTAATTTTATTGTGCAAATAAATGAATAAATTTAGACGCATGGAGTTCATTTTTAAAAAATTGCATATTAAAAATGTATTTTTTATCATATCACAGTAGTAAATGTACTTTAGGCAGATTATTAACGGAATACTTTCTAGTGAATTTCATAATAAAAGTTGGCATCAAATGTGTCAGCTTTCAATTTTAATATATTGTTGTCAATTGTTTTGTATTATTTTGCATCGATCGATTTCTTTTCAAGAAATTATTTGTATTTTAGTTAAATTATTAACAGACTGTTCATTTCAGAACAAATTTATTAGGAATTTAATAGTGGTGTTCGTTTATTGTCTATTTTTTCATTGCAAAATGCAAAACAATTAAATAGTCGCTGCAAGGAACTAGTGGCTTCTCTAATAAATTATTTTGAGAAAGAACGTGATAATAATGGGCCTTTGTTACCTTTAACAGCTGTAAGAGAAGTGAGTTGATTAATAATGTATCACCGTCAAATTAATATAATTATTTTGTTTCAGAGTATCGCAGAAGCACTTAATCTCAATTTTTCTACTGTTAGTTCTATTTCACCAAATAGAGATGATTCTGATTTTAGTTCTAATTATTCTGACCGATTTTAGCTTAAATATTATTTAAGTTTTAAAATGTCATGTGTTGATAGTTTTATTACCTAACTGTTCTAATTATTGTTACTTCTTTTAAATATGGATGTTTATAAACTGAACATAATTATTTTTTATTGTAAATTAAATCAAGCCTAAATAAAATTTGTTTGTTTTTTCATCCTTAACCTAACCTTTTTTGTCATTTTAAACCTCTTGTGCAAAATTTATTAGTATTAAATTCAATGTTTTTCTAAAAGTTTAATTTAAACATTATCAATGACCTTCATTGGCTTTTATATAGAATTCATTATACATTTAAAACTAATTGTTCCTAATAACATAGCCAAAAAACATAACCTCATAGTTTTAAAAATGCCTACATTCTTAGACTATTTTGAAGATTGGGCAACACTGCAAGGCTATGACTTCAAAAGTGATTGATGACGTGTATCAGTTTTTTATATTGAATTCTCTATATATATGGCTACATTGCAGGACTTCTTAGATTGGCAATCAAACTGGTAACGGTAACGAATTACCCCCTAATTTGTATTTAGTGTGTGTATATGTTACGGTCAAAGATGATATTTCGGTCTTTAACGATATTGGCCGGTCATTTTCGTAAATCTCCTATTTGAATGGGCATTCTGCTGACGTTAGGGTCCGTTCAATATCGTCAGTGCCCAATTTACAACACTGCCCTGCCCGTAACATATAAATATTTCAAAATCATCAGTTTGTTCAGCGAGACACCTAGCGGCAACACATCTTAAAAGTAGTCAAAAGTTAATGCTGTTTATAGTTTTTATCAGAGATTAGGGACATAAAGATAGGAAACGCGGCATCGATGGCGTCATCTATGCGTCTCAGATGTTAACTAAAGGTATACATCCTTTGCAGAGATTAGGGCCATAAAGATAGGAAACAAATTGTAACGATACGACGGTTATTTTGATAAGTTTCTTTTAACAGTGATATGACCTTTCTATTAAAATAGTTTTATTGTAGAAGCCACTAGGCACGCATATAAGAATAATGGTGTACCAAGCCATTTGACAGACCAAATCATTAAATTTAGCATTCAAGACTAGCTTAAATGTAGCTAGCGCATGTCTAAGACAACGCATTAAAATGATGACTTGAGATTTTAATTTTGACATTAGTTCGTTCGTTCAGTCGTTCGTTCGTTCATTCGTTGTCGTTCGTTCAGTCGTTCGTTCGTTCATTCGTTCGTATGTTAAAGAAAGGTCCCGTTGAGTTTGTCATTTAAAAGTATGGTTTGTTTAATTGTTTTTTTTATGGATACGCTGGATTAATGCAAAATTTAATTTAAAATTTGATGGGTGATACATTTACCTCTGTAAACTATTTAAAGAAATAAAATAGAGGAATATTTAAAGACGATTTTTACTTAATACAATATACTTACGCCCTACACATTTGTCCTAAATTCTTAATACCCTTCTGGACAAGTTGTTCTGTAAAACTTTGAGCAGCTGATTCTAATGTTTTCAGCAGGTCTATTCGGTTCATATCGTACATACCCAAACGAACTATATATTCGGTGGAAAAAGGTATCTTGCTTGTTAATTCCTCAAACTTGTTGATTTCGTCGTTTAACACTTCCAAAGTTTGATCTTCCTGTTAAATTCCGATTAATTATAAACAAATTTGACTTGAAAATATGTATTATTATGTTATGTTGGGCATGGTGTGTTAATACAGTGCGATCTAAAAGACTGTCTCTCCTTCTGTCGCTAATGCAGTAAGGACAAGTTTCCAAAAATTGAAAAACTACATGGAAAACATAATTTTTATTCATGAAAAACCATGGCATGTGCGTAATTTTTAGTATTTAGCGAGGAAAAGGATCCTGCGCTTCAAAAGAAGCCTGAAGAAAATGTCGCAGCTAATGAATATATTAAACCAGTGGTCGCCAACCTGTCGATCGCGAGCTACCGGTAGCTCGCGGAGGCAATTGAGGAGTTTGCTGCAAGAAGGATGCAGCTCCATTTTTGGTAATTGTTGGGAAATTGAAAAAAACTGTTTTTCTTTTAAAGTTTTTATTTTAAACTGAAAAACGAAGTGCCAATCAATAATATCGAGGTTTAGTCAATATTTGAAACTATTTTAAACCTTATAATTTTTGGAGAAATTAGAAAAAATTAGAAACAAAAGCTGGAGCTGCATCTTTCTTCCACCAAACACTTGAAAAAATGCGTACTTACTACAGTCTTTGGCAAAAAAAACAAAATACCTAGTGAAAAGCCTTTATTAAGTAAGAAAAGTCAAAAGAATATTCCCAGATAGCACAGGACGTCCCATGGACGTCCTGATTTGGTCCCTTGTTGGTCCGGTTGGTCCCGGACCTAAATAGGACGTCCACTGGACTTCCGATTACAGTTAACACTAGGACGTCCTTAGAAGGACGTCCTCTGGACGTCCTATTTTGGTCCCGTTTCGACAAAGCGTTTAGTTTTCGGTCCGAGTCCGGGACGTTAATGGGACGTCCAAGGGACGTCTATGGGCCTTTCTATGCACTAGCATCGTTGGTCTTTGAATCGATAACTTGAAATTCAACGTTTTGATGTTGCAAGAGTATGAGGACAGAAAACCTAACCTATCATTTATTTTCAAATGAACAACAATAGCTACAATTTTCGGCATTCAATAATTAACTTAAATAAGTGAGTTAGATTAACGAAGAAAAAAGAAGGTTATATAGTGTTATTTGTTATTTTTTTGATGTTGGTGGTAAAGTGGTTATAAAGTGAAGTGAGTGTTTTGTGTTGATGTGAGAATAAGTGATGTGTATTGTCGGTAGCCGCTGGCGGAAAGAAAATACCTTAATGGCGGAAAGTTGGAACAAAACTAATTTGGACAAAATTATAATACTCAGTTTTGTCGACACAAGCTATAAGTAGGACCCAAGGTTTCATCTTGCCAGCGCTGTGTGTTAAATTTAATTCATTCCTGTTTTTTTTTTGTAAACTGAAAACGTTTAACTCTAGCTAGGTTTTTTAGGATAAAAGTTGTTAAATAAAGCTCTTTTATTGTTAACATTTTTGTTATTATTACCCTTTATGGATTATGGTCAAATATCGTCCCTCGGACGTCTGATTTACGTCCCTAGGACGTCCCGCAAAGGTCCCTATGACGTCCTTTTGGGATGTCCCAGGGACGTCCCTAAGATGGACAGAAACGGGACATTAGGACGTCCATGGGACGTCCGATTGACGTCCCGGTACCAAAATAGGACGTCCCTCGGACGTCCTTTATGTCCCTAAAGGACGTCTTTTAGACGTCCATAAGACGTCCGTGTGCTATGTGGGATAGGTCACCAAATACAAAAAAATATAAAAAACAATAAAAATACGCAGGTTGGTATATAAAAAAAATCAACATTCGAAAAAAATCGAAATAATAAACTCACGCGAACCTACACACTTCATTCATCTGCCTGGTCATCATCATCCGTTCCAGATGTTTCGGGCCCTGGTTCTCTGCTACAGCTTCACTTCTGAGGCAGTTGTAGAAAGCCATTTGGTCCATTGAAACGAATCGTGTTGCCAATTGCATTACATCCTGATACTTGGCCTTTTTGACAGGTATGAGATGGTCATACACTGGGATATCAGAAGAAACTGAGAGATCGATTTCAAGGTCTCTCAAGAGTTTAAAAAACAGAAAAATCGGAAGGCCAGTAGATATGCTAACTTTGATACCATCCAAGTGTTCCTTGCTGTATTTAAAAATGCGGTATTTTGAAATCTGGAACCTTTGTCTGTCCTCATTTAAGATCACTTTTTTAAAATGTCCTTCATAGTGACCACTGAAGTTCAGGATCATATTTTGTTTTACCAGAATAGGGATGAACTTTTTGGATGATTGCTTGATAAAATCTGCGTATTGTTTAGGGCTGAAAACGTAGTCCTTCTTCCTCAAAAACTTCTCAATAACTCCGATGCACCGATCACATGGTAGAAAGCTGTGACCCGGCTCAGGAAAACGATGTTCAATCTTGTCAATAGACGTAGTTCTTACGAGCAAATACAAAAACTGAGTCATTACAGAGTTTTTGTTTTGAGCAGCAGCATTATCAGAGAAGAGATATAAAACTTTGACATTTTTTGGGAGTATATTATTTATGTAATGGTACAAAAATGACACCACCTCGTTTGGCGACTTTCGAGCTATCGTTGCATCGTACATATAAAAGTGTGCTTGATTCGTCTTGGCAGAATGAACGCAGAAATTATATGTCCACAACTGGCGTTTGTAAAAAGCTTCCCCAGCAGGAACTTTTGGAAGGGGAAGGTTTTGCTGGAAGTCAAATGTCAAAACTTCAACTTCTCTTTGCACAAGTTACTTTTCTTATTCAGCTCCTTAAAAAAGAAATCGGCCTTAATTTCATGAGTCTGCTTTTCCGCTTCTAATTCTTTTATTTCGTTTTCGTCGAGGGTCACATCTTTAAGTTTGTTATGCAAGATGTCACATTTTTTGCACGTATCAGAGCGAGGTGAGCCAAAACTGTAGTTGAAGTTTTCCTTGAAATATCGATAATAAAAGTCATAGGGCACTTTGGTTTTATATAAAGGGTCACTGGTACTTTCCGGTTCATAAAGTTCCAAATAGAGCTCATGCATTCTTTTTATACTTAGATCTGGAGACAAATAGAATCGACGAGTCTTGTTTCTACTGTAATGCGACTCGCGTCTTGGAAAACTCTTGATATGCATGGTCACATTTTGCAGTAGGTATATCCTTTGATTTCCGGTTAGGTCTATTTTCGTGTTTACCCTTGTTACTAGTTGGTGCTGTGATATTTCTGCAACGAAAACTTTGAGCAATGAGGTCTACACGTTTCCTTGATATGCCGTGATATGTCTACAAACTCGTACTGATAGGTGGCCCAGTCTAACAAAATACTTGTGAGAACAAGTACGCCCTCGTCTTTGATTAGTTTTTTTACGAGTTCTTTGAATGGCAGCAGTTTGAATCAATCCTCCCAAATAGGTATTTTGCAAATTTTTGTCGCCTATTTTGTTAAACTTTTCTAGGACAGCGTTTCTTGTTTCTTCATCCACACTCTGAAAACACTTGTACCTACAGTTACAGTTCGATCCAGTTAATCTCGGTCCCTTCTGTACCCCTTTATAGTTCGTATACATTTTTCCTTCTGCAGCAGATTTTTTATTAATATTTCTTTTCCAGGCAGCAGGATTTGCCATTTTTTTATTTTTTGGTGCAGGAACAGTAGGCTCCTCCGTGGGCAAATTGTTGTCTACCGATTCAGTGGATTGTTTAGAGATACGTTTTTTGTTTAGACGCTTCCTTCTAAAAGAAGGTCCTGCCACATCAATATCAGAACTTTCGTCAGAGCTTGAAGGCTCATAATATGGTGAGTCACTAGCACTAAATGGCTCCGACTCAGTTTCACTCATTTTTAAAAAGCGGCAACGCAAAACAAAACTACGTGAAAAACAGATTACAATAACAATAACAACGCATGGAAAGCACTTATGTGATTAACAATAGTTAGAAACAAATCAGTCGTTGCCGCAATGCAGACAGCAAATGACCTTGCATTTCACGAAACCCAAGAAACACCCTTCTTGCGCCAAACAACTGAGGAGGCAGATACATAAGTGCGGATAATTTCTTCATTTATTAACGGATCTGCATCGTTTTTGTACCAGTCGATAGGCCAATTTTTTTTGCATATAATGTATATTTCAACTCAAAATGACACAAAAAAGGAGCTGCATCCTTCTTGCAACAAACTCCTCAATTCTGGTAGCTCTCACAACAATTTTAATTTAAAAAATACAAACTGCAAAACCAGAGAAGTTTCCGAAAATTCCACAAAAAAAACTAATTGTCATAATATTAAACATAAATATCGGCAACGTTGCGGTGAGCGATCTGTCGCTGACGCCATCAAGCTAGAATCGGCTAGAACCGACCAGCCGGACCAGCGCGTTAGTGTTCGAGAACGATCAGGATTGCTTTGAACGGGATAAATACGCACAGCGCGGCGACATTGCGCTTAGTTTAAAACTGAAAGCGTAACCAACGTCCAGCGGTTGGGTTAGTAGAGAACAACAAAAAATAATATGGCAAGCAGTTGTAAGAAGGTAAAGACATACCACTTTCATTCGGAATGGGAAGAACAATATTTTTTTACAGAAGTTAAAGATAAAAATGTGTGTTTGTTATGTAATACTTCGGTCTCCGTTGCTAAAAAACGAAATATTGAGAGACATCATAAAACTATACATTCTAATTTTAAAAAATCATTCCCACTACATTCTGCCGCCAGAAAAGAGAAACTGAAACAGTTAAAAAAGCAGTTAATTGGACAACAATCAATATTTTTAAGAACAGTCGACAAAAATAAGGCTGCAACTGAAGCATCGTACCGTGTGTCCCAGATAATTACACAAAAAAAGAAACCTTATGAAGACGAGGAAATGATAAAACAGGCGTTTTTAGAAGCTGCCGATTCGTTATTTGCCAACTTTAGAAATAAAGACGAGATAGTTTTAGCTATAAAATCTATGCAACTTTCTGCTAATACAGTGATGAGACGTGTAGAAGTAATGAGCAATGATATTTTTTTACAGTTAAGAACTGACTTAGATAACTGTGTTTATTTTTCACTTCAACTGGATGAATCAACAGATGTCGTTGACACTGCCCAGATGGCCGTGTTCGTCAGGATGGTTTTTAGTGATTTTACGATTAAAGAAGATCTTTTGAAGTTTATTCCACTGAAAGGACACACTACTGGACAGTTGTTTTCTCATTTAAAAAATATAATTTCTTCCGAGAAAATTCCAATATCGAAAATGGTAAGCTTGACAATCGATGGCGCTCCAGCTATGGTGGGTTGTGATAGAGGTCTGGTGGCGTTATGTCGTAAAGATGAAACTTTTCCGCCATTTCTCTGTCACCACTGCATTATCCATCAGCAAGCAGTATGTGGAAATTTCCTGAAACTAAACAACGTTATGAAACTGGTGGTAAAAATTGTGAACAAGATTAAAGCTCAAGCGTTACAAAGATTATTCAAAACCTTGGCCGATGAAGTTGACTGTCAATACGGGGACCTACTCCTTCACTCTAAAGTCCGATGGATAAATAGAGGACGGGAGCTGAAACCGACTCCGGAACTAGAAAATTCAATCTGGCTTAGAGATTTTGGTTTTCTCGTGGACATTACAGAGAAATTAAACGAACTTAATTTGCAGCTTCAGGGGAGAGACAAAGAACTAGCGGAAATGATTTCTGATATAAAAGCATTTATCAAAAAGCTGGAGTTTTGGGAACAAAACCTAATTAACAGCGATGCCAAGCATTTTCCTATTTTTTCAGAAAAAATATCTCAAAATCCATTAGAACTCTATGACAGCAAATATGTAGAAATAGTTTCTACCCTGAAGAATAACTTCAAAAATCGTTTTAAGGATTTCAACGAAATGTGTTTAGTAGCGCAGTTTGTTGTTTCACCCTTTATGGAAATTGATATCCAACAGTTTACAACTTGTAGAGTAAGAGCCCAGTGCCCCCAGACATAACTTATTTTCTAAAGGGCAAAATGTGGGGCATCAAGTAGTGTTTATATATGTATTGAATGCCTCCATACCTGCTAAGTTGGTTAGTGGGCCAATTCACAGGTACCAGGTGAGAAAGGTAACGATAAATAAGGTTAACTTTACTTATTTTCTAAAGGCTGATTTTTATATATATTCCATAAAATATTATTAGAAAATAATATTGAACATTGCCAGACACTTTCCGTGGGCCATAACTTCCGCTAGACGCTTTAAAGCTACCAATTTTTTTTTTGTAACTTTACTTATATTCTAATGTCTGGTTTTTATATATGTTATTTAAAGAACTATTTTAAACATATATTTATTCAGCCAGACTAATTGTAAGGGCCAAACACCCCCCAGACACCAAAAACATTCAGCCGTGAGTATACGCGACTGTACTATGCTCGTGCTTTGGAGAGAGTGAGATACCTATACAAAGTAAAAAGTAGGAACTATTTAAATAATTATTATTTGAAAATATTAAAAGAAAACGTCTTTTTAAAAAGTAACTTAGTTGTATAAAAATTTCATTTAAAAATATGTAAATGTATCTCAATCGTCCTGGTCATCATTGTTGGCGTCACTAGATTGGACATCATCAAACCAATCATGATCGTCTACATTGAAGTATTCATCACCATCATCGTCTTCCATTTCGTTATCGTCGCTAGCTATAAAAACAAATCAACAAATTAGAAAACTTAGTTGTTTAAATTTAGAAATTGAAGTCAATGTAAAATACCTGTATTTTGCTGAAGCGATTCACTGACAAAACCCGGTAATTGGTCACCACCAAACCAGTGAAACTGATACTGGTTGCTTTCCAATCTCCACCCGTTGTTTTCTGGAGTAAAAATGGTCGGTTGTTTTTTATGGGCATTATTCCAAATACTTTGTATTTAATTTGCCCGAAGAAATTGTTGAAAAAGCTCAGTTTTGCATGGTGGTAGATTGCTCGCATCAAAGTTTTTCAAGTTCTTATTGTTAAAGTCGGGCAGCATTCACTTTAACTGTTCCAGTAACGTTGTAAATGTCACAGATGAAATTTTGTATTTTGTTAAATATAATTTTTTGAACATCTGGATTCATAAATGACTTTAACTGGCCGAATTCTATAAAAGCTTGCTGATACTCTAATTTCTTCTTTAATATGTTGAATGGTCTGTTTTCCTTTCTTAAAGAAAGCAGGATTATAGTCACACCCAGTGAGAGCATGAAATCCGGGTAAGCTCCTACACAACGTCGGTCCTAAGTACTCATACATCTTCGTTAAGTCAATATATCTTTGTTTATTTCCAGTACCTGTTAATATCCACACATTTGAATCGTAATTCTTCAAATTGTGCTTATTACCCAACATTATTGTTGTGATATCAGTATCAGAACACCTTATTACAAAATTAGCCTGAGTATCAATATTACAAATATGGTAAATAATTTTCGTGTCTGTCTCTTCATGCTCTGGACATGAAAAATCTGGGTGTCTGTCCGTCTGTTACGAAACTGCTACGAGATCATCAAATCTCGCCGGTTCCGAAAGATTGACATTTTCTCTGTCGAATCATGTAAAAAAAAATAATTTTCCTTCGGGAAAGTGGTTTTCTGGGCATTTTCCGGTAAGGCCAACTTTTTTTTCGACAACGGATTTATGCGTTTCGAGAAATTCCCTTTCATGTGGTGAAAATCGAAAAAAATATTTTTTAATTTTTCATATTTTCCGACTTTTCCAATGAATTTTCTGGAAAAACTAAAAATACCAGTTTACTACTCGACGTTGCTCACAACCTGGCATAGACAATTTTCTCGTACATCAAACAGATTTTCCAGGAAAATTAGGGGAAATTTCGGATGAGACGATTTTCCGGGGAAAAAATTGCTTAAAAGAGGAGATAGACGAATAAAACCTGAAAAAGAATTATCCGTATCGACGAGAAGCATCGATTGATGTATCACATGACATGGTTTTTCTAACAGGGAGGGGGGGAAATAAAAAAAACGCAAAATATTTCGTTTTTTTTTTTAATTTTGAAAAATTAAATGCGAAGGCGTTATTAAATATTTGTAATCAAATGTATTAAACATTTGAAACTTTCCTTCGAATGGTAGTCGCACAGCTGTGCGACATGACTCCCTAGTATGTTCCTATTTAATTGTTTTATCAATTTAATAAAGCAACAACTCGATAATTTTAAATCACGGTTTTCCAGAGTAGATATTTCAAGCCATATTAAAAGATTTTATACGTGTTGCTGTTGTACTATCGATTTATATCTTACTCGCTCCAAAGCACGAGCATATAGTACAGTCGCGCATACTCACGGGTAAATGTTTTTGATGTCTGGGGGATATTTGGCCCTTACAATTAGTCTGGCTGAATAAATATATGTTTAAAATTGTTCCTTAAATAACATATATAAAAACCAGACATTAGAATATAAGTAAAGTTACAAAAAAAAAATTGGGAGCTTTAAAGCGTCTAGCGGAAGTTATGGCCCACGGAAAGTGTCTGGCAATGTTTAATATTATTTTATGAAATATATATAAAAATCAGCTTTTAGAAAATAAGTAAAGTTAACCTTATTTATAGTTACCTTTCTCACCTGGTACCTGTGAATTGGCCCACTAACCAACTTAGCAGGTATGGAGGCATTCAATACATATATAAACACTACATGATGCCCCACATTTTGTCCTTTAGAAAATAAGTTATGTCTGGGGGCACTGGGCTCTTGGTCTATTGTGTTATGCAGAACTTTGGCGAAGACATCGCTGCAACAGAAATGGAAGTAATTGAGTTTCAAAATGATTTAGCCTTAAAAAAGGTTAGTCTCAAGTACCAAATGTATCTGGCCTATTGTAAGTAAAGACAAATATTCAGTTCTATGCCGTGTTGCCTTGAAAGTGAAAGCATTATTCAGTTCAACCTATTTGTGTGAATCTTCTTTTTCCAATATGAAGTTTATTAAGAACAAATATCGCAATCGACTTTCAGATGAACATTTGGATAATTGTATTCGAATGGCTGTATCAAATTATACTGCAAACATTAAAAAAATTATCGATGAGTCTGAGTGTCAGCCTTCTCATTGAACGTGCTTTTTTATTTTTCAATGTTTATGTTCATGATAGTGCGTTACTTTTTTGTTGTTATTATTAACTATTTTTAAATCTTACGTGACATGCCGTTGTGGCTGGATAAAAGTTTGTGTTTATTTTTCAAACACCTTCGTTTGGTAGGTAGCTATGAACAAGTACGTACTAGTAATATTAGTTATTTTGTTATTAGTTTATTATTAGTACCTATGTATTATGTATTGCCAGTTAAATAGTAAAATAAATACATATAATGATAAATTAACTGTGGATTATTTCATTTACGTTGCGTTACGTGGCTTCCGTGTGGGTAGCTCGCTGTTTATTCCAAAATTAACAAAGTAGCTCAACACGTTGAGAGGTTGGCGACCACTGTATTAAACAATGCAAAAGTTGGAGATACAGACATTCTCTTGCTTAAGCAGTCATTCTCTTTAATGTTGATTTAGATATTGTACCACAAATTACATGTAATCTTGACGCAGTATGTATGTGCAACGCTTTAAGCAACATTTTTGATAAGAAAGATGAATATTCCTCACATGCTTTGGTTAAGGCTATAGTTGGTATTAAGTGTAAATCTGTAAAAACTTTTCCTGAGCATATTGAAATATAATTAACTTTGGGCAAGATTAATTGAAAGAACCGCAATCCGTTCTAATGACACCGACAAAGAATCACTAGAAGTAGCATTCAGATCATTGGTAACCTCGGTAAAAGCAAAAGGATCACTATTTTTAACTACGTTATTAAGTGAAGATAATTTGACAACCAAAAATAATTTTACCTATGATGATGTATGTGCAAGATTATTTGAACTGAATGTAGTAAATACAAGGTATGTAGTAAATACAGAGTGTGAAGCATTTTTAAATAAACAGAAAAAGAAAAAATTTCTTAAATACCAATCCTTAGAATGCTCATTCTGCAAAGAAAATAAAAGGTGGTATAAAGGTCACACTATTAATAATTGCAGAAATAAAAGCAAAAAATGAGCAAGCAAATAATACCTTAGCTACATCTGATTCTGATGAAAACATAGCATATCCAGCCTTTACTTATAAGAGCAGGAACTGGCAGTGGATTTTTGACACAGGAGCTACATCACACATGTCAAGAAAGAAAGAATGTTTTAAAGAGTTACAACCATTTAATAGTATTATTCATTTGGGAAATAATGACGTTATTCAAGAAAATATAATTAGAGATGAAGATAATTTTTGGAAGTATCCCCAGAAATAGTCCAACCAAGGCGTAGCTGTAGGACAAGAAAGTATCCAGATAATTATGATAATTACTTACATTACGCTAATGATGATCCAGTTTCGTATACGGAAGCAGTTACAGGACCAGAAGCTCATAATTGGATCTTATCTATACAGGATGAACTTAAGTCTATGGAGGATAATCATGTATGGAAATTAGTCCAACAACCTCCTAATGGAAGAGTAGTTGGATTTAAGTGGATTTTTAAGAAAAAAGATCTAAGAAAGGAGAAATAAAATACAAATCCAGGCTAGTTGCACAGGGATTTACTCAAATTCATGGTATTGATTTCGATGAGACTTATTCGTTATGAAACAATAAGAATACTGTTGTATTCATTAACAAATGATTGCAAAAAATTAGACATTAAAACCGCCTTTTTAAATGGCGATCTAGATTTTATTATTTTTATGAAGATACCAGAAGGCATAACTGCTGAGCCAGGGAGAGTGTGCTGTTTAAAAGAAAGTATTTACGGCTTAAAACAATCTTCCAGGCAGTGGAATCAGAAATTAGTAACTGTTTTGAAAACTATTAATTTAATCCAATCTAATGCAGGCCCCTGTTTGTTCGATTCAGAGGATGGTACTCAAATAGTTGCTATTTATGTCGACGATCTTCTAATCCTAGGATTCACTTAAAATCGTGGATGAAACTTTGAACCAATATTTTGGAGTAACTCATTTAGGGATACCTAATTTCTTATGTTCCTTACAAATATGTTGAGAAAAAGATTGCGTTTATCTATCACAAAAACAGTACATAATAAGGATTTAAAAAAAAATATGGTATGAAAAATTATAAACCTGTTTCAAAACCAATGGATATTGGAACAAAACCTCAAAAGGCCAAAGAAACTGACCCTAGAACTAACTAATAAGTCTATCAATCTAAGATTGGCAGTCTTTTATATTTGGCCTTGGGAACAAGGCTGGATATCGCATATGCGGTAAACATTCTCTCTCAGTTTAGTTCAGATCCAACAAATGAACATTCCAATATGATTCAACATGTATTTCGCTACCTAAAAGGAACTGTGGATATCAATTTGAAGTACGAAGAGACTACAAATTCAAAACTTCATAGGTAATAGTGATGCTTCATATGTAGATTCATTGAACACTAGAAGATCAACGAGTGGGTATGTAGGATTTTATGTAAATGCCGATGTTACATGGACAAGGTGTAGCTGTTTCCACAATGGAATCTGAATATATGGCATTCTCGTTATCAACTCGACAACTAATTTGGATGACCCATGTGTTTAAAGATTTGAAACACAAGGATAGGCCTATGATACTGTGTGATAATCAAGCCTCTATACATATAGAGTCCAACCCAATATTACACCAGCGAAGGAAGCACATAGGTGTTTATTATTACGTAAGACAGAAGTTCATGGACAATACAATAGATATCTTGACTAAAGAAAACATAGCAGACGTGCTTAAGAAGCCAATTGGCAACTCGAATGTTGTCTATCTATTTTTATTTACACTTGTTGACTATGTTGTTTAACTAGATTGTAAGAGGTTTTTTAAATAATTGTCTGTGGTGCTCGCGTCTCGTTTGGCGAGCACACAAAGAACTTCCAACATTTTATGACATTTTTGTTGCTCTTTCATGTTTGACGTTTTATGCCATTATTTTTTGGTTATATGCAATGTCTTGAGAGTGACAACCATCTGGTCTCTTCTTTTTCAATAACGTACCTGTTATTTATGAAGCTATGCTTTTCCTTTTGTAAATCTTTACAGGATTTTCCACCTGGGGGTCGATTCTCGACTTGTAGGAACCTTTTCCTATAGGAATTTGTGACACTTTCCTATATGTAGGAAAATGTCATAAATTTTGGATGTACATAAAAATGTCAAAAATTCCTATAGGAAAATATTCCTACGAGTCGAGAATCGACCCCCAGGATAGAAGAACGAAGTAGACAAGAAATTGAGAGCCAGCCATATATTAACGACCGCCGTTGCTATGGAAACAGTAGAAAGACAGACAGTAAACAAGCATTTTTCCAAACATCACAAACAAATCCAAATTTTATAATTCCGATTATACCATTTTTATATAGTTTTTTCTGATTAAAATTTTTCTAAATTAGTTGTAGCCATTACTCAAAAGGATTTAGTGGTCGCCGACCGGGACCACTAAATTGTCATTTTTTTTATTAAATGAAAAATAAAAGTCAGAAGCATTATATTTTATTCCAAAATATTCAAAATTATCTTCTAAAGGAATTGTAGTATTTGGAGTTAGGTAAATCTCCCTCTACTATTTGATACGCTCTTAGGGATAGTGGTCTGGGATTTTGGAGTTCTACACATTCGGTAGTTTTATCCTCCTCCTCCTCACAGAATCTACACTCACTATCTCCAAATTTTCTCAGTTTACTAAGATGTCCTTTAAGTCGGCAATATGCATGTTAGACGGGGATAAGTGAAAATGTGGGGTAAATGGAAACCATTAATTTTAAAAATAATTAAAATAATACGTTTTAAAATTAGCTAGACACTGGTATTAACCACCGAAAACGCTTATATAAAAATACTTATACATACCTCCAAAAACGCGTTGATGTAAATTTCGGATTGACCGTTAATTAATGGTAAGAATTCATCAAAATCTTGCACTCTTAACTCGGGTCCTATTCTTTGATCTTCAAGCATGTATTTAATTTTTTCTTTATAGGATTCAACAATCTCTTGGGCTATTAGAGGCTAAAAATTATCAAGTATAGAGAAAAACATTTTTCGACTGTCTACAGCTGCCTAGCTTCAGGAAGTGCTTTTAATGTTTATGTTGCACAAGTATGTTGAAGCAATATTTTTCCAACGCAGGAAATATTCATTGCAGGCCCGCGCCATACATAAAGGAAAAGTCGTGTGGTGCACGACGGCGCCGAAAAGACTCAGTTCAATTCACTCAGCTAAAATATTAATAACAATACCTAATACCTGGATATTATATCGTTGGTTTACAAGCAAAACACACTAAGTGAATTTTTTTTATTTTGGACTTATTAAGATCAAAATAAACAAAAAAGGTTGACAGCTGTGTGCACATAGTTTAGATTCAAAAAGAAAAACTTGTATTTCGTGCAAAACTTTTTTATTAATCAATGCAAAGCGCTTTCGGCTTATTTGCCATCATCAGTGCTCATCTACAAAAATTGTGGATGTAAACTTACAATTTAAAAAGATTTTAAAAAATATATTATAAAATCTGAATTAGACTTTTAAGTCAAAAGTTAAAATAGTATATATACAATTGTTTGAACAAATCAAAAATTACAAGAAACAAACAAAGTGACAAAAAACTGGTATTGGGAATAGTGAGTGTGGGATAAGCCCTTACAAATCAAATCTGATCTCCAGAAGCAAGTTAGCTTGTGTGGAATTAAGGATATAATTTTGGGAGTGAGGATGACCAGGAACTTGTTGGATACGTTGTGGACAGTAGGTAGACTTTTTCATAATTTTAATGTATATAAAATATATAAAAAAAACCTTCAGTTTTTTTTACTTTGGCCTTCTGCGTTTTACTTTCTTCATATCAAATATTGTATTCTAGATTCAAATTTCAATATATCTTCCACAGTCACCCTCTAATTGTAAATTTCTTTAAATTTTAACTAATTTGTTAACCTTTTTTCAATTTTGTGAATAGTAAGGGTGGCATGATTCCTTAATTCCACACAAGCTAACTTGCTTCTGGAGATCAGATTTGATTTGTAAGGGCTTATCCCACACTCACTATTCCCAATACCAGTTTTTTGTCACTGTTTGTTTCTTGTAATTTTTAATTTGTTCAAACAATTGTATATATACTATTTTAACTTTTGACTTAAAAGTCTAATTCAGATTTTATAATATATTTTTTAAAATCTTTTTAAATTGTAAGTTTACATCCACAATTTTTGTAGATGAGCACTGATGATGGCAAATAAGCCGAAAGCGCTTTGCATTGATTAATAAAAAAGTTTTGCACGAAATACAAGTTTTTCCTTTTTGAATTATTAAGATCAGTTCATTGGATTTCTTCCAATTTATAAACTGGTAAAATCCACTATGTCTTCTAACAATTATAATCTTATTTTTAAATTATTTTCATATTCATTAGGTCCATAATAGCATTAAGTGACTTAATGGATTTTTCATCAAATCTGACTTAGTGTGTTTGGTTGGTAAGCAGACGATATTAACCTTTAAAAGGTGACATGTTGCCTTATTAAAATAATGTATTGTTTTATTTTTATTTGTCGATCAGTTTCGTCCTGTTATATATAAACGAGTATTTTTAATGTTTTAAATATTTTTTTTAATTTTTTGTGCTTTTGTATATATTACATTTAAAAACAAAATACAAACATTTTGAGTTGTAATACTTTAGAACATAGTTCTATTTTCTATTGGTTTATAATTGTATTATGTACTTCAATAAGAAAATTCTTGTATGGCTTGTACTTGTAAAATATAAAAATTAAAATAAATTTATGAAAATGCTCTTTAAAATTATTTTTTAATATGTACCTGTACTCACATATGAACGTAATACAAATTTGGGACATTAAATTTGCAAAAGGGCGCCAAAAGTGGCATGCACGGGCCTGATTCATTGTGAGTTAATTCGAAAATAAATTATTTCTTGAGAATTCAACAAATTTAAAATAAATATAAAACCATAAATAAGCGTCATACGTTAATGAAAAGTAGCCGAATCATATCTTTAAATAAAATATTATATAAGATCAATAATCGAATACAAAATTATTTACTTTTAATTTAAATAACTTTACCTTTAGATAATTATCTTGTTCGTCCCAGTCTAAATAAAGCCTTGTTTCCAATCTTGGTATATCCATTACAGCTTGAATCATCGAATCAATCAACGCCAGCAACACTTCCCGAACATTTTTGAAGGCTGGTTCAAACTGTAAGACACTTCCTCTTTGCTGAAGCTTTATTTGAAAGCCTTTATTTGCATACTGAAAAGTAAAATCTCAATACATTATTTATAACAATGAACGTATATGTATGACGGTAGACATACTCGTTTAGTTAAAACATGGAAGCAATTTATTTTTTAATAATATTCTTTTGAGATCAGGAGTAATATCAAAAATATGTCGATGGCTTAATGCTTATAATGTTAAATACTACAAATAATATTAAAGTTTTTATTTGAGGTTATTCAGATGGTTATCCAAATAAGGCTAAGTGGTTTTTATAGAATAATTAACCTGTTATATAATGAACGTATCCGTTGGTAACGTTATTATAAATGTACGTAACGTACCCTTAGGATGGTAGCACTTGCTGTCATACATCAGGAAGACGTTTGACACTTGCTCATTTCTCAACACTCTCGTCTTGTCAGTCAAACAATGAACGTCTAATCATTCAATATTTTTGTCATCCTTGTGTATTTTGTCAGAATCATATAATGAATACATAAATAATAAATATTTACTGGACAATATATTATTTAGCTTAAACCTATTGCTGACTCTAATTTGTTTCTGGATTCCTAGACTAATGGTCTAGCGTATTAATAAACTCTGTCAACTGGACTATGGAGAGAACGTGTCAGTGATAACGTCAAACATTTGCATCCATTCTTCTCTTGCCGCGTTTGAGAATCCACATCGGATGCATCTGAGATGTTGTGAATTTTTTATCACGTGATAGGGAATTAGATCTGAATATAGATGTAATAAACATACGCTCTAGACTGTATTGGTCACGTGATAAAATGTCAGTGACAAGTTAGAAGTTTATAGTTTTTAAATTTGACTTTTGAGATTACAAATCAACCTAAATTTGAAATCTAAACAAAATTTAAACAAACTAAACACTTTTATATTCATGCTAGCACAAACAAAGGATAAATTGACAAACTTGGCTTCACAGAACACTTACTTTCTAGCATGGAACGAACATCTCATTCACATCTCATTTGAAATCGAGATGTAACAAATGTAATCTGAACAGGTACATCTGGGATAAACAGACGCAGATGTAGATGTAGTAGATGTGTGCGATGTGGATAAAAAACGCTCGAGATGTAAAAAATGCATCCGATGTGGATTCTAAAACGCGGCATCTGTTTATACCGCGGACACGGTGAGAGAGACGAACAATATAAACAACATCATACCACAGCTTATACAATACAGCTTCACAACTCCGTGTCGGCGTCTTTGATCTGGCGGTCGAGAACCAAGCAAGACGGAATGGTGCTATCTCTGTTAGATTAAAGGGAAAAGTCGGGCCCGGATTAAGCAATTTTTTTATTATTGAAAAAATTGAAAAACTTGACGTAATAAGGTTGGTTACATGCCATGTTAAGTAAGTTTTGGGAAATTAAATTTTTAATTTGTTTTAAATCTGTCAAATATAATTAAAAAAATTATTTAAATATAAATATTACGAAAAATAGCACATCTTTCGGATTAGAGGTAAAATAATTTGTATGTGGCTAGTAAAATCCTATGGTATTTTGGAATTATAAAGAATTTGTGCTTTTATTTTAACAATATTGCGGTTATACAGGGTGTCCTTTAAAATGTGTCCCAAAATTCTCAGGCAGATTCCTTAACCAAAAAATGGAAAAAAAGTTCCTATAGACCTATGTCCTAAAGTGCCCCCTAAGCGAGCAACAGCCTCTCGAAATCATTTTTTTTATTTTGATTTTTTGAATTTTCTTAAAAATGGAAACAAATAAAAGAACCAAATTTTGGCTGTTAAATATGATCAATAATAGTGACCTTTTGACACCTTCAAAAAGAAATTATTTCGTCAGGGGTGTACTTGGGAATTTTTTGAAAATTTTGATTATTCATAACTTTTTTGTGTTTTTGGTAATGACTTATCCATATTTTTTTTTACATTCTAAATTGAAAACTACGTCAAAAAGGAATACTTGTTTGATCTCGATTGGAGCAGCCGTTTCCGAGAAAACATCATCCAAAGATATTCGTGCAGTTTAGGTTAACTTTCAATTTTGGCTGTTGTAGCCAAAAAGTTGGAAATCGAGGAACACGGCTTACATGTCCCTATCCCTACTTTTGAAGGTCTATTCAGTGGCAAAAAATATTAGTTGATACAGGGTGATCAAAAATCGGATGTGATTTTGAATTTTTGATCACCCTGTATCAAATAATATGTATTTTATGTCACTGAATAGACCTTAAAAAGTTAGGATAGGGACTGTAAGCCGTTTTCCTCGATTTCCAACTGTTTGGCTACAACAGCCACCTGAATTTGAAAAAATGTGATTTTTGAGTAGCTGTAGATCCTTTACTATTCATATTAGATAACAAGTGTGATATATAATTGAAATCAGATTATCGAGCAGATTCTAAAAATATAAAAATATACAGGGTGTTCCATTTAAAAAACATAACTTTGATTTGGCACGGCCTTATGAAACACCCTGTCACATCGTAACTAATTTTAAAATGTGAAGCTTAAAGCTGCCTACTTTTATTATAACAGATCTACAGAGCTTCCTCACACTAATCAATCACCCTGTATACTATTTTTAGCTCTCTAAATAAAATTTAAAAATTTAGTTCCCATTTATTTATTATGAAGACCATAAGGTTTGTATTTAGCTGTTTAGAATAAAAAAGTAAAAATATGTATTTTTTTGGCGTTTTTGTGTTTCATGGATAATTTTTTTCGCTCACTGATAAAAATGTTTCTTCAGTTAAACATTATTTCTAAAAGTGTTCTGGTGCGATTCGTTGTATTGTTATTATTTTGTTTAAAATGGCTCACAATAACTACAATAATGATTACACATTCGGCGAAATGACGGACATGCACTTATGTTTTGGACTCGCTTCTGGAAATGCCAATGAAGCTCGCAGACTTTATCAGGAGCGCTTTCCAAATAGGCATCTTCCATGCCCTAAGACGTTTTCTAGAATTGACGATAGACTTCGGGAAACTGGTACATTTAAGAAAAACTCTAGTAACAGTGGAAGACAAAATTATGTGAGAACTCCTGCTTTGGAAGAAGCAATTTTGAATAGGGTAGCTGAAACCCCATCGACAAGTACCAGAAAAATAGCAAATGGTAAGTAATTACTTATTTATTATTTTAGCTACCCCGTACCTTATCGTATAAAACTAGTTTTTTTACTTGTTATTGCTTCTCTTACATTTCACGACTTTTCGTATCGAAAAGAGTTGCGTTATGCAGAAAAAATCTGATTTCCCAAATCAATGGATTCTCTTTCTTAACTATTCACTACACAGATTCTCTCATTTAATTTCAGAAGTGGGAGTCGGACGTAACACGGTATGGAAAGTTTTGCGTGAACAACAATTGTACCCTTACCACATTCAAAAAGTTCAGGCACTTAAAGCTACTGATTATGAGCCGCGAGTTATCTTTTCTGAATGGTTTCTTGGAAGATGTAATCAAGATGCAATGTTTCTTAATAAAGTGCTATTTACCGATGAAGCTGGTTTCACTAGAGATGGTATAATAAATTTTGGAAATATGCATGAATGGGCTGAAGATAACCCTCACGCGGTTGTTGAACGTCACCACCAGGATAAATTTTCAATAAACGTCTGGGCTGGAGTTATTGATAATTACCTTATTGGACCATTTGTTTTGCCGAATAGGTTAAATGGAGCAGCATACAGGCTTTTTTTGGAAAATAACTTACATGAGCTTCTTGATAATATTTCGATTCAAATCAGACATAACATGTGGTTTATGCATGATGGAGCTCCACCACATTACAGCCTTGAAGCTAGACAGCACCTTAACGAAAGATTTGAGGGTAGAGTAATTGGCAGAGGTTGTCCTGTTAACTGGCCACCTCGTTCACCAGATCTAAATCCAATGGATTTTTTTGTTTGGGGTTATTTAAAATCATTGGTTTATTCCAGTCCTGTTGAAACAGTTGAAGAATTGGAAGAACGAGTTTTTCATCATTGCGAAGTTCTTAGGAATAATCCTCAAGTATTTTTTCGTGTAAGACAGTCTATGATGCGACGGTTGCGCTTGTGTGTGGAAACCAATGGTCGCCACATTGAGCATCTGCTTTAATTTTTTTTGATTTGTTTTTTTAGAATAAATATTTTTTTAAACCGTTTCTTATTATTAAATAAAAATAGTCCCACCACGACATTTGAACTACAATTATTTAGAGAGAGCTAAAAAAGTTATTTTTATTTACGAGATTCACCGAGGTAATTTAGGAAAATTGAAAATTAAGCTAAAGTGGACGAATATCTTTGGATGATGTTTTCTCGGAAACGGCTGCTCCAATCGAGATCAAACAAGTATTCCTTTTTGACGTAGTTTTCAATGTAGAATGTAAAAAAAAATATGGATAAGTCATTACCAAAAACACAAAAAAGTTAGGAATAATCAAAATTTTCAAAAAATTCCCAAGTACACCCCTGACGAAATAATTTCTCTTTGAAGGTGTCAAAAGGTCACTATTATTGATCATATTTAACAGCCAAAATTTGGTTCTTTTATTTGTTTCCATTTTTAAGAAAATTCAAAAAATCAAAATAAAAAAAATGATTTCGAGAGGCTGTTGCTCGCTTAGGGGGCACTTTAGGACATAGGTCTATAGAAACTTTTTTTCCATTTTTTGGTTAAGGAATCTGCCTGAGAATTTTGGGACACATTTTAAAGGACACCCTGTATTTAGATGTATTCTTATTAATTGAAATACAGATTTGTAGAAGTAATACTTTAACAGTTTTTATTAATATAATATATCCAATTTTTATCTGACCATACCGAAGTAGGGAATTTTGAAACTTTATAGTAATGTGAAATTTGAATTACAATATTACACGATATTACATAATTAGTACTTATTTTAGGTAGGTACTAAATTTGTACTTGGAGAAAGTAATATCGATTTTTACAAGAAAACTTGGAAAGTAAATTAATTTAGTTCTTATTTCTGATGTAAAACTTAAACCAAGAAAACAAATAAATTGTAGTTTGTTCAACAAGGGTGGATATGATAGCCATATCACACAAAGACGAAGTTTGAGCACGACGTCGTAGGCGGAGTACTCAATCGTCTGATTGTGATATGAACAATCCACTCGATATGGTCAGTATATTTTTTCTACGACCCACTAACGAAAATCTACAAATTTAAAAAATTATTTTAGGTTATTTAGACAAAATAACTAATTTTAAAATAATTTACGAAGTTGACTAATTTATAAAATAAAATAAACATGAAAAATTAATTAGTCCTCGGCCTAGATTCGATCCCGGGCTTTTCGCATGGAAGGCAGATGTTCTGTCCTCATCTTCACCGAAACTTTCAGGACTTTAGTTTTAATACTCGTAATTAAATTAGTATCATGTAGTTTGATTAAAATTTATTTTTTTTTAAATGTGGACATAATAAAAACAAAAATGCTATTATTTATCGAGTCTACACAAAAATTTTATTGTATATTTAATATCAATAACTAAAATATATATTGACAATTAGTTTAACAGAATTATCACTTATTTAAAAATTTTTAAATAATAGGAGTTGGGTGACCAAAATATGAACTGTTATTTGTAGATTTAAATTTGTTAAAGTGTTCTCACTACCTAAAATGGATATGAAATATATTCGTAGTTGAACGCAATAACATAATTTTTCGTTTTGTAGTATGTGCGTAGATTGGCTAATATCCATGCACAGATTACAAAACGAAAAAGTATGCTATTGCCTTCAATTGAACGAATATATTTCATATCCATTCTAGGTAGTGAGAACACTGCAAAAAAAAATAAATTCGCCAATCACCGTTCATATTTTGATCAACCGACTGCAATTATTTTTAAAATTTTAAATAAATGACAATTCTGTCAAACTAATTGTCAGTATATTTTTTAGTTATTGAGATTAAACATACAATAAAATAAGTTATTCTTTTGGAAAACGTTAGCATGGATGACTAAAGGGTATTGGGTTAATTAATTCTAAAAGTGTGGTACAAATGTTATTTTTTGTAGCCAATTCTTCAAAATTATTTTAAAATATCTTTTCAATATTGAATATTAGTTCTGCAAATTCATCATTTGACAGTTGCAGATTTCCAAATGTATCTGAATTGGCGTTATCATATGCCTTTTAAAAGCAATAAAAAGAAAAATCGTCTAATTCAACGTGATCTTTGTTATATTTAAGACAGGTATCGCAGGAGTGGATCCGCAAGGCTTTTATTAAAAGGTAACCACACACATACCTGATAAAATTTTTCTGTAGCAATTCGTCTTTACAATAATTTAGGGTGTTAATAATTTCATCATAAAATAAAATACAAGGTGTTCCATTTAAAAAACATACATTTTAATTTTCCAGGCAAAAACGTGACACCCTGTATATCCAAAGATATTTTTAAAATATGTAGGTATTTTTCAAATCCATATAACTTTTATTTAAAACTTTCTTGCGTGTCTACAACAAAATAATGAACAATAACGCACTAATGAGACACCCTGTATAAATTATATTTTTAACAATGAAAATTTCTTATAATGTAGTACTTATCGGTTTGGGTCCTTGGGAAAACTAAAGAATGTTTTCTTGCAGGTATAACCCTTATTAAAACAGCTTTTGACTGCACAAACTCATTCTACTCACAGCTAAAGAGTCACCAAAATAATAACAGTACCTTTAACTCAAACAAAATCAACGAAATTATAGGCTCCACGAAATTATACAATCAACGAAAGTATACGCACGACTCAACACCTTGCCTAAGTACGCTTCTGAACGCCAAAACCGTCTTTTCCCTTCGAAGGCGGAGCTTAAGCGATGTGCGACGAAATCGAGGCAAACCGTTGCCGCCAAGAGAGTGTTTTAGCTGTATTGTATAAGCTGTGATCATATCATGGAGTTGGAAGGTATAGTCTAGTCCCCAGTAGGTACATTGGATTTTGTAACGTGTCGCAAGTTTCTTAATGTTTTATGTCTACAAGACAAACTTTCTGATGCAATTTATTTGCGCGATAAGCGATAAAAATACAAGATTTTCGACTTGAGAAAGAAGCGCCAGTTGTAAAAACAAAAACACACAAGTTGAATCAAATTTAATATACACATGTAAATGTTCTAGTTAAGATTGTTTTATAATAAATACATCAAAATACAGTCCACAATTATTAATCCATAACAAAACCATCATTTGTAGGTACAGAAATTTAAAACCAAATATATTACTGCTGAGGTGAAAGTCGTACCTACGTACTGTGCTCTGTGCCAGGAATTATATATTGCGCTGCTCATAATTCTTTGTTCTATGCGTAGTCCTATTAGATATACCTGGTCCAATTCTTTGTAAACTAAAGGGGCCGCGTTTAGATTTCCGTACCTGTATATAGCATATACAGGGTGTTATTGAAATACACGTACATATTAAAACTGGGTATTGCGCAGATCCCCACTGAATGTAGAAAAATATTATTTTTTAAAAATACCCCTTATTAAGGGAGTTATTAATTTTTGAAAATTAATTCTAAAACAAACGTACTTCACTGATATGTTGAGGATGACCTATATAAATTAGGTTTATTTACCTATTTTAAACATCAACAGTAATTAATATGCAAGTTTTTGTCAGATGATAAGAAAACTAGTCTTGTAAGAAATAACCATGTTGCCAAGATTTTCGAATTAATTTCTATTTCCGAAGACTGGTTTTTACTACCCTCGTTATCAAAAAACTAGAATATTTTTTGATAAATGATTGTTTTTAAACTATACATTTTTGAAACTATAGATTATTAAAATTTTAGTTGATTTACGAATCTGGCTAACACGAGCGCGTCATTTCCAAGTTGGTAAAAAGTGTTGTTACGATTACTTTTAAATATTTTTTTACGATGCCACTATTTACGAATATTGAACTAACGGATATAGTGCTGGTTTATGGGGCAGCTGGAGAAAATTCTCGGCAAGCACAAATCCTGTATCGCGAACGGTTTCCAAATCGGAGAATTCCGGACTGTCGAACGTTTATTTCAACTGTTCAGCATCTAAGAGACCATGGAAAATTTGAGAGTGTCAATGCAGATCGAGGGAGAACAAGAACACAAAGAACATTGGCGGCCGAAGAAGAAATATTGGAAGCTGTTGAAAACCGGCCTCAATTAAGTTGTAGAAGACTAGGTCTTGAAATTGGAGTGTCCTCATTTGTTGTGTGGCGGACACTTAAAGAACAAGGTTTACATCCTTATCGCATCCAAAAAGTCCAGGCCTTATATCCAGGTGATGAAGAAAAGAGAGTGGAGTTTTGTGAATGGATGATTCAAAAATGTGTTGATATTCCTGATTTTCTAAAAATATTATTGTATACTGACGAGGCTTCATTCACTCGTGATGGCGTATTCAATATGCACAATACGCATATTTGGAGTGATGAAAATCCTCACGCCATTAGGGAAACTGGGCATCAAAGAAAATTTTCAATAAATGTTTGGGCTGGCATAATAGATCAGTATTTAATCGGGCCTTATGTTCTCCCGAACAGATTAAATGGGCCAGGATATCTCCACTTTTAGAAGATATTTTGCCAGTACTCCTAGAAGAGATACCGTTACAATTAAGGCAACGGATGTGGTACCTACTAGATGGCGCTCCTCCTCACTTTGATTTAAACGTACGGCAGTTTTTGAACATTAGATTTCCTCAAAAGTGGATAGGCAGAAATGGACCTACTAAGTGGCCTCCGAGATCTCCGGACTTAAATCCATGCGATTTATTTTTGTGGGGTCACATGAAACAACTGGTTTATAATGAACCTATTAATAGTGTTGAACAATTAACCAATAAAGTTAATGCGGTAGCCGAGGAACTACGACAAAATCCAAGACTAATTTCTAATATTCAAAGTTCTTTGGAAAGACGATTGCAAGTGTGTGTAAATAATAATGGACGGCATTTTGAACAATTACTGTAATAAACTTTATTTTAAATTAATTGGTTTTGCTACGGCAACAGTGCAATTTCTATGGGTAAGTTCAATTTCGATTTATTTTACTTCTTTAAATATGGAAACTAGTAGGTCGGAAAAGGGGACTCTTCCCCAATATTTAAATTTTAGAATTTAAAGTTAAAATTGGTGCCAATCGTTTTTGGTCATTACATACTATTCCCCATTTTAATATGTACGTGTATTTCAATAACACCCTGTATACTGCGAATTTGTGGACCTATAGAATGGACCAATAGGGACAGATTTCAATGAAAAACCAAATTTGGTAGCCACGAATTATCGGTTTTAAGCCATCGACATTCAGAGCTATGCAAACACATTTTTTAATTTTTTTTTTAATCGAAGTTCCGTCTTTACTTGTTTTTTAAATATATTTTTAAATTTAAATTGCGCATAATTACCTTTACGTCCAGTATGTACTCCACAAAATCAGATAGTGAATTGAGACATAACGTTTGTATATGATACGTCATAATAGTTGCAACAGCGTTGTAGAATGATTCCATTTTTTTCCTTTTGCTAGGATCGGGTAGCTGACCACGTTTGTTGCCCTGTAGGAATATATCCGTAACGGCATAATAATATTTGCTCATAAGTAGATCCTTACAATCGCTGACTTGTTTTTGGGTAATGTATTTGAACTCGTTGAGTTCAAAGGCTCCTTCGTGGGTTTTTAACTCGTGCATGTTTAGTAATCTGAGTTTTCTGAAATTAAATTATTTATGAAAATGTTATACTCTAAACGGTATTATACAAGGTGATTCAATATTGAGTGCAAAGATTTTAAGGGCGTATTTAACAGTCAAAAATGGGAAAAAAGTTTCATATAATCGTATGTCCTAACTTGCTTCGTTTTCTAGATACATGCATGGTGTCAAAGTTATTTTAAAAAAAATCAGTTTTTTAACAATTTAATTAAATAAAATCACACTTTAAGACGCCACTGGAATAAATAATGAACGAAATTTTATAACACAAATAAAAATTTAGATGGACCTATTTGGCGACAATCTCCATCATTTAGTAATTAGTTTTCTACTTGTTTTAATAAGGTCAGGCCATCGAGATAGAATAAAGGGGAGACGCTATGACGTTACTAAAAGTGTCCGTACTTTTCAATAAGCATTACATTTTTACGTCATGTGTCAAACTAACGTGACCTAGTCCGTTTGATTCTCCGAGCAATTACTAATAGAGGGAGCGTGAAACGAGTTTGTAGGCGATTGTTGTGTTAGCAACATCTGTAGAGGAAGTGAGGAAGCGGACACAAGGGGGAAGGTAAACATCCTTCTTGTTCAGTGGCGTATCATTTATCTATAAAAACACACATTGTCCAAACGTTTTAATTGTAAAAAAAAACTAAAAAATTTGCTAATTTTACTATTTTTAAAATTAATACCGTCATATATATGTCTAATGCAGAAAAAGAAACAAAATCACTGTAAAGGTCTAATTTTTTCAATTGAAGAATAAAACCTTAAAATAAATTTTATTATAAATACAGGAGCGACTAGTTTCGGCCTTACAGGAACATCTTCAGGCCTGTAATACAATAATCTTTAATTATTATAATAGGTTGGTCACTTACGAATAACATTAAATAGTATAAACCACATAAATGGATCCATATTGTAGCGGTACAGCATTATAGAATTAAAGCTGTGAAAATAAAAGAGCAGTGCAAACGTAACTAAAAATAAGAAAACTGAGTACGGAATCTACAAGAGAAGAGGTGAGAATGAGCAATTACGAATGCATTTAAATTGCTCAGGATAACAAATAAAGCTGATAATGTAGTGGTATAGTCCCCATCAAAGAAGGTCTGGATATGTTAAAGAGGACGGCGTTTTCTCTGTAAATCTGGAGAATTTAAGGATGGAGGGAAGACGAATCTTGCTGGCTCAGGTGTAGATGGCTAGAAAAAGGAGCGTGTAGATGAAAGCTCCAGTAAATATCGTCATTTTCGTCTAATTTTTATTCTCACTCACCGTTTCGGCTTTATCTTCGAAATTCATTTTTAAAAGGAAATAAAAGTAATCATTTATACAAGCATATAATAAAACAACATGAATTCATTATATTTAATAAGCTAATAAACGTTTGTTTCAATGAAAAAAACATATATGTGAATATAAAAAATATATAAATAGATAAGATTAATATCAAAATCAATTTGAAAATACAACAGATAATAAAATGAAATAAATTAATACAAGTACAAATAGAAAGTTAATAACATACCTTCTAAAAGTAACAATTTTTAAGTAGATAAATGTTTAAAAAGTTTATTCCTGAACATAACTAATCTAACGTTTTTCCCCTTTTTAATATTATGAGGGTTTTTGTAGTTGAAGTGAAAATTATAATTTATTTTGGTCCTAATAAAAATTTAAACATAGGTTATAAAAAGAGTAAAATTCATAACAGAACTTTATAATCTTAAATCGTTATCAAAAATTATTAATGGTAAAACTTCAAACAATAGATTGTTAAACAAATTTCTAGTTTTTGTTTTGCAAAAGACTTTTTTGCCTTCTTCGGTTGCCTCTGCCACTTTTCTTTTAGTAGTTTCGAGGAGAATTTTCCTACGGAAACCAGTAGAATCATCAATTGGTTGGTAAAATTTTGATATTTTGAGTCTGGTAAGTCTTGATAAACTTTCTTCTTAGGAAGCTATAACCTTATGGAGAATAAAAATTTAATGTTAGATCAAAAGCTCTTAATTGAGAATTATATTGGCAAATGCCGTTTTAATATTTTCAAAAGTTCTTGGAATCGTTGTTAACAGAAACCTGCAAAAAAATATATAATTTTATTCCTAAAATATAAGATATCACACAATGCACATTCATATAATATCATTGTGCTAGAAAAATACTAGGGTAGTTACTGAGACAATTTAAAAAAAGTATTTCGAGAAACTCAACTTTTAATGTCATCATTGTACTTAACTTTTTTATTACTAAATTATTAATAATGTCATTTTGTGTAGTTCGTTGTGATTTGTATAATATATATTATTAAAACCCATCGTCAATGTTAATGTGCCAAGTTTTTTTAATAATTATGTCCTTGTTATAGTAAAAACACATTTAAACACATTTTTAAAGTTTTCTGGATTTCTGCTTTAAATTATCGTACAATTGAACTGACTAATTGTGTGTTTCAGTAAAGGTATATCTCTTTTTTGTTATAACAGTCTTTGTATATTGTTCTAACTTTTTAGATAATCAGAGAAAACAGTAAGACATCTTAATATATCCTATTTCACCAACAAAAATGTAGAATAATTAATCTCACATCAAACGAAAAAAGTAATTTTAGGATGTCCTAATAGGTTTTAACTTAAAACTAAATAAAATGTATATTGCAACTGTGTTTAAATAAATGAATGTTTTTATACCTGACTATAGCACCAGACAAACATTATTTTAGATCATAATGATCTGCATAACTCAAAATAGTTAAAATCCACATTATTTAAGTTGTTCTAGTATTGTTTTAGCATAACGATGTTAACTCCAATAATAAATATTCACATCTTTTTGGGACGTTTTTTAAGGAAATGAATAATGTGATATTCTTGTTTAGTTTTGTACTATATAATATAGTTCATTAGGTAGTGATTTAGAAGCAAATTATGTTCTATTTATAGAATAAAAAATCACTCATAATATCTAAATATTTATACCTATTTATATTTTGGACAGGAAGACTATTTTATGTTTTTGGCTCTGAATACTTTTCTTAAGAATTTTAAAACCTTCCTTAGCTCTTTTGGGATATTCCATGCATATCTTAGAAGTTCATTTAGTTTAAACCTAAAACAAATTAAGTACAAAAAATGAACATTTAAACAATACACAAAATTAGTCTTTTAGATTAGTTAAAAAAAAGTGTCAACAAAAAAATAGCTATGCCTTTTTCCTTAAACATTCTTTTTGAAAGAAACTTAAGTTTCTCTACTTACTTGCTGTTTTAGTATTTTAGTAGCAGATGAATATAGTGTAGAAGTAGTGACAGGATTGATTATTATACTTCTTTTGTCGAAATTGCATTTTTCTTTAATATTTTCCTTCCCTGAGATCTGTAATAAAAATGCATTAACATAAAAAGTTATTCAGGTGGTCACTTGTTGAATTCCTATATTTTGGAACCATGTATTTCTTTCTCATATCAAGAAAAGGAAACCTAAAAAAAATAACAATAAACTTTACAAAGATGTGATATTAAAATAATAATAAGTTAATAACCTTTACTATAATCATTATGAGACGGATGAAGACGAACGTAGCTGGAGTGTACTTGCTCTTAATTTTAATTTTTCGATAAGAAAATAAAGAAGTTTAATTGCAAATTAAAGGTGATTGCCTAATGCACCGCCTCTGATAATTAGGTTGTGTCTGTACTTACTTATGATATTATCTTGAAGAAGCATTTTCAACAGGCCTTTTACACATAAAGCATGTTTTCACCATATTATTAGAGATAATAAATCTTAAATATACATTTACAACCTTTACAACGTTATCAGGGGGGGATATCGCGCATGGTGTCATGTCGGCGCTGACGTCATGCGTAGAGTTAGTAGAGTTGGCGCGAAATAAATATCATATGACAGACGCATGTTGCAGTAGTTTGTGAGTGTTTTATAGTAATTTATAAAATATTAAGCACGTATTTGTATTATATTATATTGTAAACTTTGTTCTCTGTGAGTGGTTTTAGTGAAAAACATTGAAAAATTGCTGTACGGATGTAACAGTAACCATTAAAGGAAACAATTCAAGAAAGATATTATGATTTTTCGCTTTCCTCGACAGTAGGAGCTTAGTCAGAAGTGAGGAGTGGCCCAAGGGCGGCTTTAGCGCAGGCCCAGGGGAGCATGCCGTTCCCTAGATTAAAATTCTTAAAATCAATTAGCGTTTTATTAAAAAAAATATGCTAAATAGGCAATTTTACCCTCCTTCCCTCCCTTGCAGTGGCTTGTGACCCTACAGATAAATTTTCATATGTATTCCAAGCACTTTCAATCTTTCAATTATAAAAGGGACCTCAAACCAGATCTTCACATAATGTGAAGTTGTGAATGAACCAGTCTGAATTACATTGGTTCATTCACAACTTGGGACTTCTAAACTGAAAGCTAAAAATTTTGCAATATAAACAAAAGTGAAATTGTAAAGGTCACCAAAAACAAAACAAAAATCGACTTGTACTTGATGAATGAATTACAAAACTGACAGCGACTAGGTCCAGGAAAAATGCAGCGACATTTTCCTTTAATTTTGTATATGCACCTACCATATTTTATGTAACAGTTATTTGTATTTGGTACATTTTTTTTATGTTTTGCATTATATTCTATTTTCAGTTTTGAGAGTGTTGCCTTTTGAGTCTCAGGAATTGAAGCAACTGCTAAATTCTTACATACTGAAAATAGACATCGATTGTAGAAGGGGGTTAGACTCTTGACATACATTCCTGACTTTGGCATTGATCACTTTTAAAGTTTAAACGTCTGATAAAGGACTTGGGTGAAAAATTCAAAATTTGCACATTCGTTGTTTTGGCATTGTAACGACGTTATATAAAAAAAATATTTTTTTAAAATTTATTTTTATTCAGTTGAGTAATATAATGCAGGTAAATGAGTAACCAGTTGCAAATCCTAATCAGGTAAAAATTTCCGGCATACCCAGATGCGAAATTGTTACCAGGATCCCCAGTTTCGAGTTGCGAAGATACACTTTATTTCATTATCCTGGTTATAAAAACTATTTTTTAGAAGTCGAATTTGTATAAAAAAAATAAATCATTAAAAAAAAGGAAAGAAACTGTTCAAAAAAATATTTCTTTTATGTATGTATTTGCATTTTTGTTCCTTCATAGTTCTTTCCTTAACTATTCCATAATAATATCCATAGATATTTCATGTTATTTCTAAAATATTATCCTTAATATTAATCAAATATCTGTAAGTAGCTCACACTTGGTCACTATTTTTAAATTCGCGCCTATACAAACTCTACGCGTGACGCCATGCGCGTGGCCGTCCTATTTTTGACACTGTTGATATCCTACCTTTTATTTTTTATACCATGCAACGTTATAAATAATAATATTTTCCGTAAAATACAAATAAGAAATTGACAGGTGTCAGAAAGTGTCAGAACTGGCGCTCACAGAAAACTTCTGGCGCTGTCAAACTTGGCAACGCTGATTAAATAAGCCAATTATAGAAGAGGTATTTTCCCCCTCGGGGGGAGTAGATGTTGCTAACAAAATTTAGCGCGGGGAAGGGGGGAAGACTCCCTCTAGTAGTAATTGCTCGGAGGTTTGATTACTATTTTGGTGAGAATAAACGCCATTTTATTTAAATAGCTACACTTAAATCTTATAAAAGGTTGTTTATTTTAATTTTAAATAATGGTATCATGTGCTATAAGAAGCTGTTGCAGCAGTGACAGCGTTAATAAGAAAAAAACTTCAGGAATTACATTTCATTAGTAAGTCTAAAGCATATTCTCAACAATTATAAGGACCGTATTCTTAATTTTTGTTTCAATGTTTGTGTGTTAATTAATCATAATTTACTTTTCTAATAATATAAGTATATCAATCTTGCTAGTTTAGATTCTGATAAAAATGTAATAATAATTATACATCAGTAGTGATGCCCATATAAATCATTTGGGCTATAAAGATCATATTTTATGCTATTCCTGTAGGTACAGTTAAGGAATAAGTTTTAAATTTTCACAACGCTAAATATACAAATACTTGAATTACAGATTTCCAAAGAACTTTATACTTGAATTATAGATTTCCAAAGAACTTTATACTTGAATTATAGATTTCCAAAGAACTCTGTAACGCGGGATTCATGGATTGGATTTGTAAATAGAGTTGACTGGAAACCTTGAAAATATAGTGTACTATGCTCTAGATATTTTGAAGAAAACTGTTTCTATTCGCTCCGTGCGAAGTCATGGAAAGGGAAGCAAAAGCGATACTAGCGCTAGCTGCGGATAATTCGTGCATTTTAAGGCGATATTTTGTAATTTTGGCATATCAAATACATCGTATACATTTTACTTTTTTTCAAAAAAAGTAGGTAAAAACAATACAATAAGCAACCGGAGTTGCTGTGTTGAAAATTGTACAAATACTAGCAAAAAAACAGTGAAACTTATATAAAAAATTTCAGTAGCAAAGTGGAAATTAAATCAAAGAAATAAATGGACAGATATACAATAAGAAGGAAAATTACCTTTATTTTTGTAATAATAACCGTAATGCTGCAAATAGTAGACATCAGAAACTTGAAAGGTTTTAAATCAACAATAAATTATCATTTTACCATGTTCTTTAATGTCCCTTATTCTTAAATGATCATTCAGCAAGGACTAGATTTCAAGATGTCTGCCTTTGATTATTATTATATGTGGCTGGAATACAATTTTGTAACTTACTGATGGGAAATCAGTTTTAATCATTCATTCTATATTTTCTTTCGAACAAAAATGAAAATATAAGTAATGATCCTTTTTTTATACATTTTAACTTCACGCTATTATTAAATGGTATTTTTGTATTTTGACAGAATAGACTAATTCTTCAATGAAAACTTATTAGACTTAGGCAACTTCTCATACATTTTCCAGTAAATACTGTTGCCTGCCTATATTTTATTATTGATTTTTGTCAATTATACATAATTTTCTTTAATTTAAGCGATAAAAATATATAATAATAATAAATTAATGTTTTACTTGTTTTACAAATCCATATACTTTTATTAAAACTAACATGTATACTTTTTAATTACGAATTTTATTAAAAGTTGCATTTGTCAGTATACGCCGAAATAGTCCATTAGTATCAAAACGAATTGGCGCTGCTGTCGCGCACGGAGCGAATAGAAATTCTGTACATTATGTTCGTCTAAAAGATTATGCGATTCCGTCTTTGCTGAATCCAAGTTTAGTTCTCTTATCAGATGTGGTCGGTCACATGAAACAATTATAAGGAACCAAAAGAGATTAACTCATATGTGCACGCAGTTTAGATCAGCAAAGAAAACTAATATTTCGTGCAATTTTTTATTGAAATAGCAAGGCACTTTCGGCATTTAGCCATCTTAAGTGCTTATCGTCAAGCAAAAAAGTCCTTCAATATCGGTTTTCATCGTTATTTCAATAATGAACAATTGAAGAATCCTATCTTGCTAAGTCACCATTTTTAATGAGTTGTTAAAAAGTGTATTGTTAATTTGTTTAAATTTCAAAGTTTAAGACCTTCTAATTAAAGATTTTCGTTAAGGCAAAGTAAAAAATAAGAACTAAAGATGGTGTAATACTTTGCTGGACATCAAAAAGAATTTTCCAGAAAAATTATATATATTTCTGGTCTCATATTTTTAAGAATTTATTCTATAATTTAGATACAGTCTAGAAAGAAAGTCACAAAATTCGAGAAATCTTCTTCAATTTGGTTACAAAAAACCTCTATCTACAAAAAAATTTGACAATATTTTAATATTTTTGGATATGGCCGATAAATATATTGACGACTTAAAAACACATTGCAATGGGCAATTATTATTAGACAGTGGGAGGCATACGAGATTTTTAGGATTACAAGTCTATATCCACAGTACTAAATGTTTGTTTAATTCTTTAGTTGTGCAAAACAATTTATTATCTTTCTTACCAAAATATAAAATCTCCCAGGATAACTTGGAATTATTTTTTTGTTCAATCTGTTTACATGGGGGTTATAATAACAACCCCACAGTAAGACAATTTGTGTCAGCCTATTAAAAGCTACTCGTCCATGTAGAGTTGTGTGAAAATTTTCGTGGGAACTGTATACCCTTAGAAGAGATTAGTATTTTAAAGTGCGATGTAGTCGACAACTTAATATAACATCAACTGGATATTCATTTTCCAATCAAGCATAAGATTATGAAAATGATCCCTTTGAAATTATTAAAGCCCTCGAATTAGATCACGGTTATGTACGAGATCCCTGTATTACTCCATTTTCGAAATATGTAATTACTTACATCGCGGGTTACGTTGTTCATTCTATAAATAAAAAAATGTATTATGGACAATGTTCTCAAGCACTAATAAGTGATACAAAAAATATTAATATATATATTCATTCATAGATATGAAAAATAAAAACAAATTGCATTACCCATCAGAAGATGTTATCGCTATCTGTATGACATGTGAAAAGCTTTTAAAAATCAGATTAATTAGTTTCTGAAAAACAGATTTCACTTGACATCTTGATTCAGTTAGTATTAAGAGAATACATTTCTTCAAACACATTTTCAAGTCTTATACAACATGGATTCGATCAGTCAGTTTTTGATAACCACAGAACATTATTATTGAAATGTGTTGCGAGCAGGTACCTAAATGTAAGAATGTGCTATTTATCAAAAAATAAAGCAAATAATAAAATTAGCATAAGACCATAGTAATAAGATGGTTTTATTTAAAGGACTATAAAACATTTAAAAAAATGACTTTCAATTTACCCAGATAAAATCATTTATTCTAATTAAAAAATATGTGTTGGAATTAAAGCAATTTTTTTGAACAATACATTTTATATATTTTCTTAACATTAGTTAAATATTTTCATTCCGACAATCTTCAAATATAAAATTACTGACTTCAAATCAAAGTACTACTCTGTCTACGTCGCCATTTTAATTACATTTTTCTGTCAGTCTTAGCATCGCTAAGTGCGTCCATATGTCTTATCGCAAAATAGTGTTTATGTCGTCTCTACTTTATTCTATCTCGATGGGTCAGGCACAGATTTTAATTTTTTTTTGAAAACAAAGCTAGATACGAGTAAAGTTCAAGAGGTAAGAAAAAGCCACACACATACATCATACCTGTCAAAGGCCGCAATAATTTGCCTCTCTCAGGTTCATCACATTTAAGCGTCAGTGGCGTTTTGGCGATTTTTTTCGTTTTTGTAATATAGAGATACAATTGCTTAATAATTTGGCAACGCTGTACTACTGCCGCATGGTCCAGAATATAATTCGAACAGAAGCTATCGCGTAAACATGGATCCCTTATTATTGTGAGCCAAACTTCGGCGTTGCCAAACTTTTACTTACGAACAAAAATACGGGTTCATCGGAAGAAAGTGAAGACAGCGAGAGTACTATACTCTGTTTTTAAACTAGGAGGAGCGAATTTAAAAGACGCATTTACAGGGAAAAGTAACTAGATTTGTTACTAAGAGCGAGTTTCGAAATATAGTCGTGTTCAAAATTTATGAAATAATTATGTTTATCGGCCTTAGTCGGTGAACGGCCAATGAGCGGTTAAGAAACGAATAAATTTCATAGAAGTAATTTTTTAATTGGTCCCAGACAACGGTCGCAAATTTCGCATTATTGTGATCTGAAATGTGTGTCTAAAACGAAATGTCTCTGTCAAATTAAAGTCAATATGGTTGTTGATTGATGTCAGAAATACTTTTTTCTTGCTTTTGAAATCGACTTTTTGAGAATAACTATGATCTTTTTAAAATGGATATTACATATTTAAGAAAATTGTTAATGGAATATCCAGATGTAGCCAGGGGTAATTATTGGGAAGACGCCCTTTTCTTAATAATCCAATTTTTTTTTCAAAACTTACGTTTTAGGCTTTAGGAAGGATAGTAATCTTCAAATTTATCTGCGGAAACCCCATACATTTTACTTTTTTTTTCTTTTTTATGTATTATTTAGGAATTTTGAGGATCATTTATATAAGCTTCTTTTTAGAATTATATCTGTCCTGTCATACTGGAAACTGTCACGCCATTACAAATGCGCGGTGTTGCCAACTTCTCCAATCCTAATCAATGAAAAATAAATGTTAAAAACTATAATTACACCACCGGTGGAAATCGCAAAAAATGTGATATTTTGGGTTCGATTAATTTTAAGAACTCAGAATTTCGAAAAAAAAAATTGTTACACTAAAAAGTGCTCATTTTATATAGTAAGATTTTAAAGGGCGTCTTCCCAATAATTACCAATTTTATTTAAATTGTTGTAATACACAATTGACTGAATATTAATATTACATCATCTATAAAGTAATAAACAATGTTTACTTTTTAAAAACTCAATTACTTTACCCAAAAGTGTTTAAAGTTTTTCCAAACAAGGAAATTTATTTATCTGACAACACATGACTTGACGGCCAAAGTCAACGATTATCATCAACTAAAGACGATAGCCGAATTCGTTTAATTTCTGCTGGGTTAGCCGTGACATTATCCCCCGAATACGTTCAGCTACATTTAAAACGTACACCAATACACACTTTTTAAAATTACGACGTTAATATTTTCTTACTTTAAAATATAAAAGTAACTCAGATATTCAAAAATCATTTGACCGAAAGAGAAAATTACACGCATCTAAAAAATTATAGGAGTAAATAAATAGGTAATAAATTTGAATACCATGGCCATGTTATTTAAACATTTTTTAATTAAAAAATATTTAAGAAATTTGACATGTTAGGGTATAATTCAAAATGAATATAACAAGTGTACAACAAGAAACTTGCTAATATTAAGCTGCCGTCATCTCACCCACCTTCTAACCACTATGAAAGAGCGAGCGAAGCGAGCGCGCCCGGCCGACGTTTTGAAATTCGCGCGCGCGCGAATTTCGAAACGTCGGCCGGGCGCGCCCTTTTTACATCTACAATATAAGATATACGCTGCCGTCATCTCACCCTACTCCTAACCACTTCAGAAGAGAGCGAGCGAAGAGAGCGCGCGCCCGGCCGACGTTTCGAAATCGTGCGCGCGAATTCGAAACATCGGCCGGGCGCTCTTTTTTTAAATCTACACCATAAGACACACGCTGCCGTCATCTCACCCACCTCCTAAAAACTACAGAAGAGAGCGAGCGCGCCCGGCCGACGTTTCGAAATTCGCGCACGATGTCGGCCGAGCGTGCATTTTTTACATCTACACTATAAAACATACGTCGCCGTCTACTCACCCACCTCTTAACCGCTTTAGAAGAGAGCGAGCGAAGCGAGCGCGCCCGGCCGACGCTTCAAAATTCGCGCTCGACCGTGCGCGCCTTTTTTACATTTACACTATAAGTCATACGTTGCCGTTATCTCACCTAACTCCTAACTACTACAGAAGAGAGCGAGCGAAGCGAGCGCGCCCGGCCGACGTTTCGAAATTCGCGCGCGAATTTCGAAACGTCGGCCGGGCGCGCCTTTTTTACATTTATACTATAAGTCATACGCTGCCGTTATCTCACCTAACTCCTTACTACTACAGACGAGAGCGAGCGAAGCGAGCGCGCCCGGCCGACGTTTCGAAATTCGCGCGCGAATTTCGAAACGTCGGCCGGGCGCGCCTTTTTTACATTTACACTATAAGTCATACGCTGCCGTTATCTCACCTAACTCCTAACTACTACAGACGAGAGCGAGCGAAGCGAGCGCGCCCGGCCGACGTTTCGAAATTCGCGCGCGAATTTCGAAACGTCGGCCGGGCGCGCCTTTTTTACATTTACACTATAAGTCATACGCTGCCGTTATCTCACCTAACTCCTAACTACTACAGAAGAGAGCGAGCGAATCGAGCGCGCCCGGCCGACGTTTCGAAATTCGCGCGCGCGCGAATTTCGAAACGTCGGCCGGGCGCGCCCTTTTTACATCTACACTATAAGATATACGCTGCCGCCATCTCACCCTACTCCTAACCACTTTGTCGGCCGGGCGCGCGCTCGCTTCGCTCGCTCTTCTGTAGTAGTTAGGAGGTAAGTGAGTTAACGGCGGCGTATGACTTATAGTGTAAATGTAAAAAAGGCGCGCCCGGCCGACGTTTCGAAATCTGCGCGCGAATTTCGAAACGTCGGCCGGGCGCGCTCGCTTCGCTCGCTCTCTTCTAAAGCGGTTTGGAGGTGGGTGAGTAGACGGCAGCGTATGTCTTATAGTGTAGATGTAAAAAATGCACGCTCGGCCGACTTCGTGCGCGAATTTCGAAACGTCGGCCGGGCGCGCTCCCTCTCTTCTGTAGTGGTTAGGAGGTGGGTGAGATAACGGCAGCGTATGTCTTATGGTGTAGATTTAAAAAAAGAGCGCCCGGCCGACGTTTGGAATTCGCGCGCGCGCGATTTCGAAACGTCGGCTGGGCGCGCGCTCTCTTCGTTCGCTCTCTTCTGAAGTGGTTAGGAGTAGGGTGAGGTGGCGGTAGCGTATATCTTATAGTGTAGATGTAGAAAGGGCGCGCCCGGTCAAATGATTTTTGAATATCTGAATTACTTTTAAATTTTAAAGTAAGAAAATATTAAACGTCGTAATTTTAAAAAGTGTGTATCGGTGTACGTTTCAAATGTAGCTGAACGTATTCGGGGGATAATGTCACGGCAAACCCAGCAGAAATTAAACGAATTCGGCTATCCTCTTTAGTTGATGATAATCATTGACTTTGGCCGTCAAGTCATAATTATGTTGTCAGATAAATAAATTTCCTTGTTTGGAAAAACTTTAAACACTTTTGGGTAAAGTAATTGAGTTTTTAAAAAGTAAACATTGTTTATTACTTTATAGATGATGTAATATTAATATTCAGTCAATTGTGTATTACAACAATTTAAATAAAATTGGTAATTATTGGGAAGACGCCCTTTAAAATCTTACTATATAAAATGAGTACTTTTTAGTGTAACAATTTTTTTTTCGAAATTCTGAGTTCTTAAAATTAATCGAACCCAAAATATCACATTTTTTGCGATTTCCACCGGTGGTGTAATTATAGTTTTTTACATTTATTTTTCATTGATTAGGATTGGAGAAGTTGGCAACACCGCGAATTTGTAATGGCGTGACAGTTTCCAGTATGACAGGACAGATATAATTCTAAAAAGAAGCTTATATAAATGATCCTCAAAATTCCTAAATAATACATAAAAAAGAAAAAAAAGTAAAATGTATGGGGTTTCCGCAGATAAATTTGAAGATTACTATCCTTCCTAAAGTCTAAAACGTAAGTTTTGAAAAAAAAATTGGATTATTAAGAAAAGGGCGTCTTCCCAATAATTACCTAGCCAGGTTAGTATAAAATATAAAGATCTGTTTACATTTTTAAGGATATATTTGTTATAGGTAT
>OV651825.1:31933835-32174418 GCA_927349885.1 Psylliodes chrysocephalus
CTTTTGTGATATTTATTTTTTTCTTAATTTTTGTCATATTTAGCTTGTACGCCCATGAAATGCTCAATCGTGCGTTTCCGGAAATTTTGGCTGCTGAAATTGGCTGTTATCTTCACACCGGTCTCAAATGATGACTCTAGTTCAGAGGATTGAGACTGCCATGATTATTTATAAAGATACTTTAGAATTGAATTGTTTTTTCTTTTGTTTTATTTGCAAAGAATTTATTTTCCTTTATTTTATGGTTTTTGCTTTGAAATTTCGTTTTCCAGAAAAAAAAAACGAATGGGGTACAAAAAGGGCTCAGTTTACGTCTGGACCCTGTTTGAACCAAACGTCCTTACAGGCAGGTACACTTTACTCGCTTTTTTACGTTTTATAATTTAATATTCAGTTGTAGCAAGTTTATGAGCTATAATGATTTTTTTTAAGTCCAAGTAAGACTACAATTAAGTGCATCTGTCTAAATCAAGGCGTATAATAACATCCAATTTATAATGATTCGATTTCCTTTTAACGAATACTTTCTTGCATATGATATATATTAAAAGTATTTATAAAATAAATTTATAAAATGAGGTAGGTATCTACGCCTATGGCAGATCAAATAAAATTGTCGGTAAAGGTTCCGAACGAGTAACTATATATAACTCAAGAGCTCTTAAGGGCGGGCGTGGGCAATGTATTTAACATAGGCATACACAACGCTCTTTCAATGACTTTTTAGCTGAAACTACAACAAAGATAAAAGTGAAAAAATTCCTGCCGATAATAGATATATACTACTGTTCAATAAAGGTTTTTGGTGTCTCTAACTATAAGGGATCGTTTAAAAATAATTCCCAAAATATGGTAATTTTTACGATGAAATAAAGCTAAAAATATACCAGTAATAATTACCCGATGATGAAAATAATTCTTCTTTGAATAGGCTATATACTAAAGCAACAAATGTCACTTAAAATATCTAAATTAATTGCCTCAATTTTCTTAAAAGCTCATTGAAGTAAATTTTGGAATAAATTATAAATCGCCATTTATGTGTAATAATTGCCTAAAATATAAAAGAAAACTTTCTAAAAATTCATACAGTAGCCACAGGTTAATTCGGAGCTTCTCTAATAGATGGCGCTAAAGTCGTCTTGAATAAAAATAAAAATAAATTCAAATATGCAGGTCCTTATTTAGGAGTTTACTAATATGTATATCATTTCAATTATTAAGTTGATTTGTATTCGATTTTTTTAATTTTGTAAGAATTAAACATATTCAATATTTGCGTAAGAGCATGAAGGATATGTAAGTAATGAGAGAAAGCTTCAACTGTATACTTTGAGATCGGAAAATGTCTGTACGGAGATGGTAAAAATTTATTGCTTGCTTATTTTGTTGGATACTGGAGCCCAGGTGTTAATGATACTTTTAATTGTTTTATAAAATTGAATATTTCAAATATTCATACAAATCTAATATGCTTAAATGTATTTTTTTTTTCAAATTAGGTTTTAACTTTCATGTATCCAGTAAAGTATAGGATTGCTTTTTTTTCGACTTGTAGTTTTCAACTGTACTTTAGGTTTTGACGATAATTCAAAAATGAATAAACAGTAAATTTTAAACTTCAAATTTAATCTAATAAAAGCTAATAAAAGTTATATAGATTTGAAAAATAGATATTTTAAAAATATTTTTGGATATACAGGGTATTGCGTTTTTCCTGGCAAATAAAAATGTACATTTTTTAGATAGAATACCCTGTATTTTATTTTTAGAATATTTTAGTAATACTGTATTCAATCCTAGAATATTTTTATAAAATATTACACTATTGCCAAGCATTAATTTTTTTTGAAATTAGAGAATGATGCAGACCGCAAATTAAATTATCATAATTTAGGTAGGTTTACATTGATCTCAAAATTGTTTAATATACAGACTTACAAGATACTAAGCTAACGAATAGTGGAGATAGAGCTGATTTTAAGTTCAATTTACTCAATTTTTTAAAATGCATCATCGTGTATATTATCTTATCATAAAATTCTTTAAAAATTTGTCTATACAACGATACCAATAGTTAGCCAATAACGCATATTTGATAGATAGCTGTTTTATTATTAGAAATACGACGAAATTTTTAATATAAAAGTTGTATGATTATATTTAACAATTATTCCTAAATATACAGGGTGGTCCATAAACGAGGTGCGAACCAAATCTATACTTTTTAAAAGCAAAACACCCTGCAGGTTGTTATACTAATTTTGTTTTCTCATCGTCAATCAATTTTAATAAAATTAACTTCATTAATTTGCTATGTTGTATAGGGTGTGTCAAAACGTGAGATTACGATTTTCTCAATTTTGTAAATGGACCCTGTAATAATCAATTGGTGGTATAACATATAGGGTATTCCATTTAAAAAAATTGAGAAAATTGAAAATTTTAACACACCCTATATTCAACATAGCAAATAAATGAAGTCTATTAAAATTGATTGACGATGTGAAAACAAGCAGATATGGCCCAGTCCCTCGTTTATGTAACACCCCGTATAATTAAGAATTTTTATTAAACACGGTCAAACAACTTTATTATTTTTGTGTTTCGTATTTCCAATATTAAAACAGCTATTGATCAATTACGCACTAATGGGACACCCTGTATTTGTGTTATTGGCTAACATGTTGGTATCGTTGGATAGGTAAATTTAAAGAAATTTTATGCTAAAATTTTGCATTTGAAAAAATTGACGAAATTTAACTTAAAATTGGTTATATTTAAGACATAAAATAAACCAATTCTATCACCACTACTCGTTAGCTTAGTATCTTATAATTATGTATTTGAAACAATTTTGAATCATTGTAAACCTACCTAAATTATGATAATTTAATTTGGGATCTGCATCATTCTCTAATTTCGTAAAAAAAATAATGGCTTGACAAACCTGTTATATTTTTAAACAGAATTCTAGGGCTACATACAGTTTCTAGGGCTACATACAGTTTCTAGGGCTACATACAGTACTATCAAACTATTCTAAAACTAAAATAAAATACAGAATGTTCTATTTATTTGCCAGACAAAAACGCAACACCAAGTGTACTCAAAAATATTTTTAAAATACGTATTTTTTTAAATCTATATAATTTTTATTTAAAACTTATTGGCGTGTCAATAACACAAATTGAAATATTAAACAATTACGCACTAATAGAGCACTTTATAGAGCTTGTCAGCATTGGGGTGATCAACTCAATTGTTCGCATTCTGCTTTTATAACCGTGTTGTTATAAATAAAGGCATAGGTACCTATAGAAAATAAATTGAAGCCCACTAAAGAACTTCTTTGTTCATACTTTACAGAACCTATCTACCTAGTTGATGCCTTTACGTAGAGTGTATGTATTAAAATATTCGCGCTAGAAAACGATTTACCTCCCACTCTTTTGCCACAAGCTGAATTTTTCAGAGATAAAAGGTCATGATAAGGTAACCCTTATTCCAGAGGTAATACAAAATAAGACTGTGCAGAAGGGCACTATCGCCAAAAAACCAGATATTAATACCGCCGAATAGAGAAAAAATTACTCATTTTTTGTTCCAATGCGCAATAAAATCTTTGAAGGGAGTAACTGTTTATACTTAAAAATCATCTGCATTAGTACTTACGGCAGAAAAAAAAATAAAAGGTAAATATCTCAGTTTCAGCTCTTCAAAAATTTGGTTAGAAAGTCGTCTTTTTTAAATATACCACTCATTTAACAAAAAAGGAAGGCCTAAATGAAAAAATAAATCATAAAAATTTTGTTTATGTGTTGACAAGGTAACAGAGTAAACACGATATTTCTGCTTTTGAATTAACAAAGATATAACAAGAAACGATGGGAGATGTCATAGGTTTACGCTGTAATTAATTCCCACCGCCAATTCATCGACTTTCAGTGCATGTCTCTCTTCGCCTTCAACGTAGCATAGCTATGTTTCTCTCTACATGCCGGCTGATGCATCACATTGTTGATGTAGTAGGATTTTTTCATTTTTTTATTATAAAACTTCTCGTTAGGTCCCAATGGGCAATGTGTCATATTGTTATCTGTTTTTACTAAAGAATTAATAAGTGTATGTGTTATATATTAAAGTACCTAATAAATTGGGAAGAAATATAGACATTTTTGCGTCTTTATTATATCTACATTCATCCTGTTGCGGCTGAATATATTTGGGTAAGTTATAAGTTTTCGTTTAAAATTTTAATTACGGATTTGTTGTTGTAAGAAGCAAAGACAAAAATGATATCAAAATAGGGATGTTCTTAATCCTCGCCAAGTCAATATGCTTGTTGATGCAACAAACAGGATGGAAATAAGAAGTCAATGTTTTAATTACATATTTCATGTTTAACGCTGAGACAGAGGAAAAAAAGAATGGCATTAGATGAAGAATGGGTGGTTACTTTAGTAGAACAGCTTAATAAATTTGATGTTTTTAAATATGGATCATCGAAATTAACTTCTATATCAACTAAGGAAATTTTCAGTGCAAAAGTAGATGCCTTAAAATTAACAGCAGAAGAAAAGGGTCAAACGACTTTTTAGAGTTTTTTAAGTATTGTTGATACTCCAGATTTTTATAAGCCATTAAAGAAAATACAATGGACAAAGACAATCAACAGAAAACTCAGACACTCTCCAACTTCTCAATCCTTGGATGGTCAACAGTTTCTTCAAAAAATTTTATTAGCAAAGGATATGGGTAGAAACATTAATTATGCCGAAATATTTTAAGTTTGAGCTGACAGCCTCTCCGATGTATCTAACAGTAAATGGGTATCTCGGCACCTCCACAAATAAGAGTTCATTGGGAAATATTTTAGAACAATATGGCATTTACTCACAAAGACTTACCTGCACCTATTGACTCTGGCAAAACTTGTCACATTTTTGATGGGATGGCAATAGTCCAAGGTTTGGGAAAGTCCAAAAGTTGCATATCATTTCAAGAATATGCTAATGTATTTGTAAACGTTATTTTTAGAAATAAATTTAATGCTTAAAGGATAGATGTGGTATATGATCATTATAAAGAACATTCTATCAAAAACTCGTCAAAAGAAAGGATTCCAGAAATCAATTAATGTAGAAATTGACCGACCCAATACTCCACTTCCGCAACAATAGAACTTGTTTATTCATTCGATATTTAACAAAAGACATTTAACAAATTTTCTGTCAGAGCAACTTCTTCAAAATTCCATTCAGCAAAAGCATATTTAATTTGTAACTAGTGGTGGATTCGCGAATATCAATAAATATGGGACGAATTTTGAACAATCAAAAGACGATTTCTTAAATTCAAATTACGAAGAAGCTGATACTCGTATCTTATTGCACATATTGTCAGCCAAAAATTCGGGGCATTCACGCTGCATTATTAATTGGAACGATACAGATGTTCTAGTCTTAAAAATTTATTTTAAGAAGCATTTCACTAACGAGATATGGTTCACAACAGGGCGAAGAGACTAAAGACGATTTCTAGCAGTACATGATTTAAATTTAGATGATACCTTCTAGAAAATTTGCCTGATTTCATTCTCTGACCGGTTATGATACAACCAGCCAATAGTCTGGCATTGGGAAAAGAAAACATATTCTCTAATCTTGAAAAATGTTTCATAAAAATTTATTCAAAAATTGCCAATGTTACTTCCATTAACATTTTGAGGGGATTAATGGCCTCTTTAAAAACCATTGCTAAATTGCCACCGACTTAAGATGACCTAAGATTACATTGTTTAAGATGTTTTCACCAGCTAAATATTTGGCTAAGCTCTTTAAAGCCGCAGGTGCAGCTTCCTAATGTTAAAGAGTATGAATAAAAAGTAGATCAAGATGGAAGTCTGATACCCACTCTAAGACTCTGTCCGACCTGCCACCAGACATAACAGAACTTACATCATGCAAATGCAAAAAAGGTACTATACACCGATAATTATTCTGTTCTAGACTAAGAAAGTAAAATTTGCAAATGCAGGAAAAAAATATTGCCTGTATTGGTTCCTGCACCTACCTGTATGGCACAGAAAAACTGCAGAAAAAGTTTGACCACAGTCGCTAATGTTTTGGAAAATGTTGATTCGTGTGGTGAATCTTATTCTGATTAGTTTAAAAGTCTTGTACTATAAATTTTAATATTATTAATTTATGCTTTATATACTTTTAATTATTCTTATTATAATGTTTTTTGCATTGGGAATTTATTGTATTTTGCAAAGCAATAGCCTTACTGTTTATAATCGATATTTATATATACTGTGTTTATACCTTCAATAAATAGTTCATATTTTCTTATTTTGATTTTCCTCAAAAAATAAAAAATAAATCATAGCGTATAAATCAATAATCCGTGTATAAAATAATATGAGAGAGTCAAACTGATTGCATACATTTTAGCACTGACAGAGAAGAATAGAGAGTGAGAGACTTTACCTTCAATGTTTGCTTTCTAGTTAAACCATGACATAACTAATTGTTTATTGCTATATTTTTATTATAAAAGCAAAAAATATGGGGAAAGCACTGTTACCTTGTTAATACATTGGCGAAACTTTTATGAGGAATAGTTTTTTCTCATTTAGGCCTTCGTTTTTCGTCAAATGAGAGGTATATTTCTAAAAAAAGATTTTTTATACAAATTTGTGGACGGTTGAAACCGAGATATTGACGTTTAAATTTTTTTTTCGACCATAAGGGCTAATGCAAATGTTTTTTTTTAAATAATTATAAAAAAATACTTCCTACAAAGACCTTATTGTGCATTACAACAAAAAAATAAGCATTTTTTTTTCTATATGGTGGTATCAATAACTCGATTTTTTATGATAGTGCCCTTTTGCACTGTCTAATTTTGTATTACCTCCGGAATAAGGGTAAGCTTATCATGTACTTTCATTCCTGAAAAATTCAGCTTGTGACACCGAAGTGGGAGGCAAAGTCAAAAAAATTTCAATCTATACCATACAAAAGCCCGTACCTGCGAGTTTAAATGAATACATTTTTATTCGCAAATGCGAAAATGCAGAACGTATATTTGTTACTTAGTTGCTAACTAGAGGCAGCACCTCTCGGATAACTTTATTTTGTCTCTCTCTGGGAGGACTTGTTCAGACTTCTCTGTTCCAATGCACGCCCTTAATTTAGAGTTTTTGAAAACAGTAATCATCTAAATTTTGACCCTGGTTGGTCTCATAATTTACAGCGTCCCTAAGTAATTTAGAAAAAAAAAAAGAATGGACTTACTAAATTGCTCGATCATATTATATTTTATTTCGATCCAAGAAACATCATATCTTGCGTCATACCACTGTCTTGAATTTCCACGAAATCGCCCGGCTATTAGACGCATAATAGAATCGTCATCCCATTTATATCGTTCTGCAAGTTTGTCTACTCGTTGTATTCATTTTCTACTACTATTTCATCTTTTATTGGGACAAATAAAGGAATTAAAAATTCATTCCCAGAACAAGCAGACGTCGAGGGTTTGTTACGTAAGTTTTCTTTCAATCGTTTAAAAGCCGTCTTCAAACTACTTTCGTTACGTGAGTTTTCTTTCCGTGATCGTTTTCTACCCTATTGGCCATATTCACTCAAACCGGCACTAATTTTTATCGTTAAAACCACAATATATGAGAACTGCGTAAAAACTTGCGATAAAAAGTGTGTCTAACGGTTTTTCACTCTTTCAAGTTCATATCCCACTTCTGACAATTTGTAAGAAACAATTCAATAATTTTCCTTAAAACAACAAAATAACCTATTTTTAAATCCCAAATGGAAATTTTATTATCACATCTAATTTGCCAAATAACTACTGTAATACAACTAGTGATGGGCAATTCGAATGCAAAATCATTCGAATATTCGAATTATTACTATCATATTACTATCTCGAATTACCTAGAAATGATTCGAAACATTTTAGACTTTTCAGGCTATTCAACAACTAGTGTAAATCGGCGAATCAACATTATTATTTTTTTAATTTAAAGGCCTCAACTGCCAAAATCATTCGGCATAATTCAAATCATTTTGTAGAATTTATAAAATAAATATAGAAATACAAATATTTTTTTTTCCAAACTATAATTAGCTTTTTTAAAACATCCTATTAGCGTTTTTTTTTAATAGTACCGCTTTATGCATCCGATTCAAATACTGAAGTAAATTTGTAGTATTGCCAAAATATTTAAAAGTTTTCTTACAAATATTACATTGTAGCTTGTTTTTCTTCAGTTTTTGAAAATATTCCCAAACTTCGGACTTTAACGGAGGAACCATCTTTTCTAATTAAATGTTATCGTTATCTAAATTTTCAATATAAAACAGAACCAAAATCAAACATAAATAACCAAATTTTTTTCTTTTTTTTTACCTCTAAATACAAATGTAAATAAGAAGAAGAGAATTCGAATGATCATTCGATTATTTATGTTTTTATCATTCGAATATTCGAATACGAAATTCAGTCGATTATGCCCATCACTAAATACAACTGAATGTCTCGACCAAGTTAAAAAGACATCATACCACAGTTGAAATATCGATCGATAACAACGAATGATTTTCTAGGAATTAGAAAGCATGGGCGTGCGGAATTTCTTTTACATTTATTTATTAATTTTTTGTAATGTAAGACAATTATTACATTCTTGTATAACTACAAAGTAAGACAATCGTCCATTACTGTAGCGTTGTATGTGAGACAATAGTCAATCACATTTAATGAAAATAACTTACCTTCTTCGGATAATTCCGAATTACCATTAAATTTAAGTTCATCCTGTATACAGCGAAGCGTTGTTAAAATTTCTGCATATCTATCGTTCTTTCTTCGTTTTTCCTGTTTATTTACATTTCCATTTTCACTATCACTATCGCTGCTGTCCACTATAATTCGCCTTCTTTTTAAATTAGTATTTGGCATTTTCAACTTTAAATTAAAAATGTTTACCTTTACTGACCGGCACAAATGAATACAATGAGTAAGTAAATATCGAGAGTTACGTGTTGCTAAAACTGCTATATAGACAATAAATACTTCCTGTAAATAACTTTTATCTTATCATACTTTTATAAATTTTCCTAGAGATAAACATAGGTGTGGATTAAATGTAAATATATACATTATTCTTTAGCTTGACTTTGATCAATAAAGACATATTAAAAGTAGTTCTTCATTTTTTAAAAAATAATTTTCTATAAAGAAAATTAAAACTGGCGCAGTCAGTAGGATTCGTGCGAGCTGTGAACACTGTGTAAATTCGAGAAAATCATTTTCTTCGAGTGATAGACTTGGACTTTTAGTCACTATCGTGCAGACTTTCACGGTTTTAACGTGTTAACGTTTTAAGCGCGAATTCTAACCAACGGTTCCCATCTGTGGAAAACCAACTATCAGCCCTTCAGTGGACATCCCAAAGTAAGCGAAGAATCGGAGAAGAGGATTTTGGAAGCCAGTTTCTTCTGCAAACGTAAGTGCCAAATTTTCCTTTTTTCGCCTTTCCCACCATTCATAGGTTTCGGAAAGATAATTTAAGTTGAATATTAATTTTTTATATACACGCATATGTTTTAATTTTTGATGAACGATTTTGATACTTTAGTCGGAGCTTTTAGTAATATCTCAATTAGTGAAAGTAATTCAGATATAAGAAATATGACACCTAGTAATTCTACCCCTCAACGGGCCCAAATTAATTGGGACCTTTTCAAATCTAAACTAAATAATATCAAACCTTTTAATAGTGAAAGTGATTATTTAAATAAGTTTATTACTAGATGTGAGAAGTTTATTGATTCGTATAAGATTTATAATGATGTAGAATTAAACATACATGCATTTGAATGTGTACAAGAAAAATTAGAAGGTCGTGCCGAATTTATGGTAGGCAATAGAGTAGAAATCGACACTTGGCCAAAATTAAAAGATGCTGTATTACAAGCTTTTGCAGATCGACGTGATCTTGATTGTCTCGTCCAAGAACTAACAAGGACTAAACCTCTTAAAGGTGAACACCTTATTGATTTTGGTAGTAGGTTACAATTAATTAAAAGTAGCGTAGTATAGAGAATAAGCAATGATCTTTACATTGATCAAAATGATAAAATTTGTCAAATTAACCATTATAATAAGACAGCCTTAAATACTTTTATAGCTGGTTGTAGTGGAATTCTAAAAAATAATATGCACCTTAAAAAACCAGATTCTTTAGAGGATGCTATGGCGTACGTAAAAGAATTTAATAATTTCCAAGATTTATACGGAAACATAAATGACAGAAATCTTCAACAAAATGGATTTTATTCTAATAATAACAGACAAACTTTTTCAAAAAATAATACAAATTTTAATCAAAATCAAAATTTTAATCAAAATCACAATTTTAATCAAAATCACAATTTTAATCAAAATAGATTCCAAAATTTTGTACCAAATAATCAACAATTAAATACACGTTTTCAAAATTATGCAACAAACAGGCAAAATTTCCCTAGTCAGCCAATTAATGTAGAACCTATCCCACAAAATAAAAAATACTTTACAAACCGCCAGGTATTTGGCCCACAAAAAAATGTCTTTCGACCAAATCAGATTTTTGAAAGTCAGTTACCAAAAGCAGTGCCGATGTCAACAACATCGCGAAATCCTAGTTTACAAACAAGAAGACCATTTAATTATAATAATAAATTTTTCCAAAACTCTAATCAAAATTCAAAACCAAATTTTGTTTTTGAAGAGTTACATTCAAATCAATATAGTGATTCTAACCCTAAATTTGAATATGATACAGATTTGTACCATAATGATTGCGATAATTTAGATCAATACCAAAGTCAAAATCATGAATTTGATAATGAACAAATTTTAAATGAACATAAAAACGAAGAAGACAGCTCAAATCAAAATTTTCGGGCTGCCGGCCTGTCAAAAGTGAAAAGATAATAGAAATAAATAATTTTTTTTTAGAAAACCCTTTACCGTACATAAAAATTTCTCACCCTAGAATAATATTACTGATTGATACAGGCAGTTCCGTATCAATAATTAAACCCTCTGTTATCGAAACATTTTATCCAGATACTATTTATCACTCAAATGTTGTAATAACAACAAGTTGCGGTAGTAAGAATTTAAGATATCAAGCATCGGTTCCCGCATTCCCAGAATTTAATCGCAATAATTATCATATCAATTTCATTTTGTACGATTTTCATCATTATTTTGACGGAATATTAGGAATAACAGATTTAAAAAATATGAACTTGAATATCGACATCACTAATCAAAAATTAGTCGGATATAATACAGAAATACCCTTCAAATATAGACGAGTTGACGATGTAAAATTTTCATTCTCTGCGAATTCCAGAGAAACAGCTATCAAAAAATTACCAGTCAGCGTTTACAACGGTGAAATTTTAGTTAAAGCACAAAATATTAAAAATAATTTAGGGACTATTCCTTTTAAACTTAATAAAAATATATCGGAATTAAACAATTTTGAAACCAAATCTATGGAAGATATTTGTTTTGAAACAAACATGTCTAAACTTTTTGAAAGTGAAAATATTGATAATAATCTACAAAAAATCAACAGTAATTTATATAAAAATAATTTAGCAGACAATGCAATATCTCAAAATGAATTAGATGAAATTAATACTTCAGAAACCGAATCTTTAGACATAAATATAAATGATATCGACAAAATAGTTCTTGAAGAGTTAGTAGATTATTTTCCTAAATTAGATCAAAAAATAGAAATTAAAGATGATGATCAAATATTTGATATCGATCAACTATACAAATTAAATGTTATGCCGACCAATAAAAAGTTTTCTAAAATAAATCCGTATAATAAAAAAGAATTTACATTATCAAATAAAAATATTAAAACTAGAACAAATACAATACATAAATACAAGAAAAAAGAAAAGAAAGAATTTTCATTGCCAAATAATAAAATTAAAACCAAAATGAAAAAACCAGGAAAATATAAATGTAACAGGAAGAAAATAAAATTTAAATGTTTTCCAAACTTTAAGAAAAAAGGAACAAAATTCAAAATTAATTAAGTACTACTCTAACAAAAAAAAAAACATATTTTTATTTAAATTACGCTTCTAATTTCGTTAAACTTAAAATAAATAATAATAATAAAACACGCAATCTTAAATTACAATAATTCGATTCACTCAGTTACCAAATTTACACCTTCTAAATCATTAAAGGTCACACAAATAACCCTGATCCATTTGTGGTCATCTAGGTACCACTTAGTAATTTCCCACTATGTTCAAAATCACAAAGAAGCTAGTAAACAATTGTACGAAAAAATTAGAGAACGTAACGAAAAAACTAAAGAAAAAATAATAAATAAATTGAACACAAAAAGGTCCGATCCGCCGGACTATTCAAAACAAAAAATAGTTTACGTTAAAACTAAATCAAGAGATAAAAAACTCCCTAAATTTAAAGCTACTAAATTAATCAAAAATAAAAATGTCTTAATTAAAACCAATAAAGGAACTTATCACAAAAGTATTGCACGAAAACCGAAAAGTAATAAAAAACAATTGTTACAGGATACCGATGAACACGAAGATCTTGATGATCTACCTGGTCCTTCAGGTACATCAAATGACCTGTAATGGAGAAGATATACAAATTACTAAATTAGAAAACCTGCTTCTTCCTATCCAATTAGGAAATGCTAGATTAGTTTATAGTAAACATACCTTTTTACACTACGTAGATTTAAGTACCCTTGTTAAACAAATAGATAGTTTAGTTCAACATTTTAGAATAGTATTAGGTAGTATAACGCAAGTAAATGTTACAAACCCCGTATCATATCATGGGTTATCTCAAAGCATGCTAACAAGAACGGAATATTTAATTAATATTATTCAGAAAAAATTTAATAATTTAAATCCACATATCCGTAATAAAAGAGGCCTAATTAATGGCATTGGAAAATTGAATAAATGGCTCTTTGGAAATCTAGATTCGGACGATGAAAACAAATATAACCAAGCTATCAGTTTATTACAAAAGAATCAGAAAAACCTAATTGACGAAACTAACTTACAAATTTCACTCTATAAAAAACTTATAGATCATTACAATAAATCAATTACTATTTTGAGTAAAAATCAAGAAAAGTTTAATAATGATTTAGAAAAATTTTCAGCATCAGTTTACAATAAAATAGAAACTCTCGAAAGTTATTTAAGCTTTCAAGGTGTTCTATACGAGCTTAATCTAGATTGTCAAGCAACTATAACATTTATCGATAATTTAGAAAACGCTATTGTATTCTCTAAACTTAACTCCTTGCATAGCTCCATAGTTTCTAGTTCAGAAATAATAGATATGATAAATCACTTACATGGAATATACGATGAAAATCAAATTCCTAAATTCAAAAATATTTTAACTTATTACCAATTTCTAGGAACTCAAGTATCAATATCCGATTCAAAATTAATTTTTGCAGTTCATATTCCTATCTTTAAACCCGAAACTTTTGAATTTTATCATTTGTATCCAATAATTCAAAATCACAAAATATATACTCCCACTTTCCCCTATTTGGCACGAGAACAAAAGGAAACTCAATTCGAAAAAGAAGAATGCCCAGCACTAGAAAATTGTTACTACTGTCAACAAAATTTTATTCCCAGGGACAACTGCACCCTCAATTTACTGGAAGGTCATATCCCTCAAAATTGCCATATCTTAGAAGTTAATGTTCAAGAAATGATCGTTCAACAAGTTACCACAGACGAAGTCTTGATAATACCAGCCAAAGCGCAACAAATTCTATCAAAATGTAAAAGTAATCGATATCTAGAAGTAGTGAACCCGATTTTAATCAAAATCCCGAAAACCTGCGAAATATGGGCCAACGAACAGAAGTACATTAACGACATTCAACTTACTCAAGGAAAACCATTTATTTTGCCAAAATTTCAAACGGATCACATACACACATCCGGACATTATCAAAGATCTAATATTACCAAAATTGATTTTGATAGTCTCTATGAAATCAACGAAATCTCCAGAAAATTAAAACCGATTCAAGAAAGCTCAAATACTAAAATGGATACACCTATATTTGGAACAATTTTGGGACTTTTAATAACCGGCCTAATCGTCGCAGCTATATTAAAATTCAAGAACAAAATTCCGAAATGCAGAAAAAAGAAAATTGAAAAAACAGAAGAAATTCCGATGGAAGCCCATTCGAAAAGTCATTCCATTCTTTTCGAAACTTAAGGAGGGAGGAGTTACGTGTTGCTAAAACTGCTATATAGACAATAAATACTTCCTGTAAATAACTTTTATCTTATCATACTTTTATAAATTTTCCTAGAGATAAACATAGGTGTGGATTAAATGTAAATATATACATTATTCTTTAGCTTGACTTTGATCAATAAAGACATATTAAAAGTAGTTCTTAATTTTTTAAAAAATAATTTTCTATAAAGAAAATTAAAACTCGAGGCAAGAGCGATAAGGTTTTTTTTGCCGTTTTTATCTTGGTATTTGTGCTGGTTTGCATGAATCATGCAAACTACAGGGTGTGATTATCATGTAGGACACAAACTTTTTATTAACATGTTCATGTATTCTTTTTAGTTGTAAAAAATAGATATTCGAACTATGTACCCAAATAGATTAATACCTCTGGCAGGATAAATTCCATCAAACCTCCTAGATAAGAATTTAACAAACTTGCGTTGAATTTTTTCTTATGAATTTATATATACTTGATACTGTGGATTCCAAATAATCAATGCGTATTCAAGTTTAGATCTTATAAGCGCAAAAAATAGCTTTTCCAGAGCAATTTCGTAACAAAAAGTTCTACAATTTCTTATAATAAACCGTAAAAATTTAGAAGACTGAGAAAATGTAATTTGATAAATTATGTTGGAATATAGACACTTTTAAAATAATTTGCTAAACCTTCAACAATAGAACGTGGCGTAGTAAAAACATTTCCATTGCAATTATTGCAAAATATCTTTTCGGAAATTCTCGTATTATCTTTTTATTTTGTTGAATGTATGACCAAACATTTTCTGGATTAGTAATGATTAGAGCTAGGAATATATGCAAAACGCCATATTTTGCATATATGTTGCATATATATACAATTTTTGATTTTGAATGCATATATTGACATTTTGTTAATTTTTTGGCATATATCTGACGTACTAATTGGCTGGACATATTAAAATTATAAGTTCTGGACCAAAATAATATTTTGTGAAATGCCTTTAAGTCGATTTCCTAAAATTTTGAAGGATTCACTTTTCCCTGTAATAAATTACGGTTAATGGTGTAGGTACTTGAGAGGATTAAATTATAAACAGCCTCCTTAAACCAACAAATTTTGCTAAATATCCTTTCAGGTAGTTGTATTAATATTTTCAAATTTCTAAATGACTCAGTTTACTTTCAACTTCATTTCAGTCTTTATTGTTGTGTTATGTTAACCAGTAGGAAAAATGACAAAAGTAATTGAGTCGTGGGTAAAATCTTATTCAGATTTAGTTGTAGAAGGTGATAACCAGGTGTTTTGTAAAACATGTTCTAAAATTGTTAGTACTTTTTTATTTTATATTTTATTTTGACCTTTCACAATGGTAAATCAAACGACAGTAAAATATTATTTCAACTCACAGTTAAAAAAAAAGTAGGGCAACTTTACAACGTACGCATTTATTTAATTTAATTAAAACTTCAACATCTACAGGAATTTATTTGTTTTAGATTCCTTGTAAAAAAAGTTTCAAATCGACCAACACGCGAAAACACCCTCACATATAGCAAAACAGAAATCTAAAGACACTCGCAGACAAAGTCAACTTCCCTTGAAACAATATTTAGAATCTGGATCGTCTAGAAATGAACAAGCTATTTTTAATGAAGATTTATGCAAAGCTTTAGTGACTTCGAATATCCCTTTAATACGATTAAATAATCCAAATCTCCGATCATTTTTGCAAAAATACTGTAAATTTAATATTCCAGAGCAAAATATATTACGCAAACATGGTGTTGACAGTTTGTACATTGAGACTCGTGAAAAAATTCGTGAGATTACCGTTGGAAACCATTTCTACATTATTGTGGATGAAACAACAGACTCTTGTGGTCGATATATAGGGCGGAGGTAATTTGCCCACAAAATATTTAAAGCTGCTAATCCTATAGGTAATTTGCCCACAGCAAGTAAAAGGTCATCTTAATCCTGTTGGTATTTTGCCCAAATTTATTTCTAACTGAATAAATCATAATAGATATATCTTTCATTTATTATTTTTTATATATTATCGAAAAGTAAAAACACATTATTAATTAAACTAAAAATTATATTAAACACTAATTTTTATTATTATAAAAAAGTAAGTATACATAAGTTATATTATATTTTTTATATATTTATATTTTATTTACATATTTTTCAACTGGGAGGGATAAATGTGATACAAATTTTATATACTCTAATCTGCTGATTTGCTGCAGATCAAATCGCTGTATAAATTTTTCTAAACACTGAATTTTTTGTTTTACACTTTTGTCTTTGATTTTCTTAGGTATACTTAAGCTTTGTATTGTGACATACGTGTCGATTTGAAAGTCTTTTCTATAAAAATATATACAGAAGGATGTGTACAGTAGAATGAAGAATTAAACCTTGAATGAAACGACTCACAGACATTTGTAGTTCTTGTAATTGAAGCTGTTTTTTCTGCCCATATACTTGGAGGAAATGTAGAATTTTCTTCAATATATGTTTCTAATAGGTAATCGGCATACCTATCGAGAACGGCATTTTCTGGTTTACTTGCCATTAAGTCAAACACAAAACAGTCTCCAACTTCATCGGCGTTTAAATATGTCAACCCAAATGATGTTTTAAGCCATTTTCCGGTATCACTGTTACATAGTTGTATATTCAGTCATTAATCCCAGAGACTGAATTTTACGATACCACGCTTGATGTAGATGAAATCGGCAGCCATTGATTACAGTATTAGGCCACATATAAATTAACGCCTTATGAATTGCTATTTCAAAATCAACGAACACTTTAGATGGATTTAAAGCAATACTGTAAGTTTCCAAAATTTTATAATGCAATAACGAAAACAAATGTTTGTATATATCGGTAGATTTGTTTAGTAATAAACAATATACCAGGGGCACATAGTGTCCATTACACAGCCCATGAATGGTAAATAATTGTAGGAAAAACTACAAGACGTTCATTTTACACAAAGTACGAATATTTGTCTCACATGTAAATACAATAATATGATTTTCTCTGCTATTTATTAAAAGAAAATGTTCACCTTTACTGGTTTTAAATGTATTAGAATATAAGTCAACTGCATCATGCACTTCTTGTATATTTGTAGGTAATGGACCTGATAGTATTTTGCGACGACTGTTGTATATAGTTTTTCTTATGTAGGACACATCAATTGTAGTTAGTGACTCTGGTAAATTAGTAGCAAGTACTTTACGGATAATTTTAGAAGGTTTTTCCGAAATATCATCAACTGATTTTCGCTTACACGAATTAGAAATAATTTTCCTGTTTAATTTCGGTTCATTTGCTTCATGGCTATGAATTAGGTTGCCTCTGGATACTAAAAGTTCAGGACCAATTGTAAATACAGTGGCATTACAAGCATTTGTTTTTCTTTGGGAGCATCTCCAAGAAACTTCTCCACTTTTCATTTCTCTATCTTTGGCAAACGTAAAATTCTCCAAAAGGAGTACATCTTTCCCGCGTGTGCTTTTAATCAATGTAGCTGACATTATAGAAATAATTATTGTTTATAAACACTCGAATTACAATCATCAACGTATAAAAACTGACTGAAATATAAACAGTAAACACCCAAAGTAAGTACCTATTAGAATTATTAATAATCAGGTAGGTACCTATTTGTGGGCGGATGTAATTTGCGGGTTAAGGTACCTGAATGCTACTGTGGGCAAAATACCAGTAAGATTAACGCACCCCTTTACTTACACAGGTAGAAAACAGATTTGTGGGCAAAAAGGACCCGCCGGATATATAGCCCATTTAATGATAGGTTCATTACGCGAAGAAATGCAAATTGGTCCATATCTAATCGCTTCAAAGCAATTAGATAAAACAAATAACTTGACAATAACTCGTTTTATCCAGACAGAATTGTCTTCCTTTTTAACCGACTTCAAAAAAGGAGGAGGTTATCAATTCGTCGCGATATTTTTTTTTATATATGTTCAGCGATTATTCTTTAACACGGTGTCCGATTTTAATGATTCTTTTTTTGTTAGAAAGGGGGTATTTCAGGGGTGGTTCCATATAAATTTAGTCAAAATCTAATAATTGGGTTCATGAGAAAATCCTCAAACTCTTAATTTTTTATGTATGTTTAGCGATAATGCTTTACCATCTTATCCCATTTATACGATTCTTTTTTTGTTAGTAAGGGAGTACCTCAGGGGTGGTCCCATATAAATTTGGTTAAGATGTGGTGATGGCATCTGCACGTTTTTGAAGTCGGTTTTTTAAAATTTTTAATTTGTAATACTTGTTTCTTCCGGAAGCCATTCCAACAGAAAAATGTTTATTGCTGTTATCCGATGCTGCCCCGTACATGGTAAAAGCCGCACAAAATTTAGAAATGTTTTATGAAAACTTAATCCATGTTACATGTTTGGCTCATGGCCTTAACAGAGTTGCAGAAGAAATTAGGTCTAACTTTCCTTTTAATAAATGATTTAATTAGTAATGTAAAAAAAATATTTCTTAAAGTTCCTCTAAGAAGTCAATTGTACAAAGAAAAATTTCCTGAATTACAGATGTCACCGGAACCTGTGATTACTCGGTGGGGTACCTGGCTTAAAGCTGCCTTTTTTTACGCAGATAATTATGAAAAAATTAAAGAAATCATATTTGATTTTGATGATTCATCTAAAGGAATATCTAATACAAAGAAGTTGTTTCAAAATTACATATTACCAAAGCAATTAGTGTTTTTAAAAAATTATGCATTTGTACCCAAAATTATATTAGATTTAGAACAAAAAAAATTACCTTTGGTGACTTCCGTAAATTTAATTAAGACATTTGAATCAGAGTGTAAAAATGTCCAGGGCGATATTGGAAAGACCATTTTTCATAAATTTTCAAATGTAATTTTAAAAAATGAAGGATTTATTGTTTTAAGAAACCTTGCTAATATTTATTCTTGTAACTTTGAAGATATTAATACTATTCATCCAGATATTTCAGAAAAATTTAAGTTTGCACCTATTACTTCTGTAGGAGACAATCATTTAATACAGATAATTTAGAAAAACATCTAATTGTTCATTAGTTTTATAATAATGTTGATTTGTAAATAAAATTAGTTAATAATTAAATAATTATTAAGTACTATATTAGGTATTGTAAAATAAAACAAATAATAAATATTAATAAATTATTTCGATCAAATAACAAATTACTCTTATTGCATATGCTCTGCATATTTTTCAATTTTTTACGCATATATTGAAGTATTTTGCGGCATATATATGCGCATATTTAACTACTTTTTGGGTGCATATATTCCTAGGTCTAGTAATGATACTATTTTCAACAGATTTTTAGATCTGAATCCATTTAACCCTTTAATTGTAATTGTACCTTTTTAATTTAATCTTTTTTTATATCTATATTTATACATTCATATTTACACTTATAACTAGGTTACCTATATCAATATCCAGACTACAAGAGTCAATATTGAGCCCTTTTCCATTTTCTCCCTACGATTATTTTGTCTAGATATATTCCAGTAATCATTTGTGAAAATATAATGCAATATATTTGTAACTTACATATATTCCTTTTCCCAAATATCCATTATTCCTGCGACACAGGGATTAATGGCATGTAAATTTCTAGTAATTTTCAATTTAGCCGAATGAATGGATGCTCTATATTTGTTTCCAATTTGTTTCAGCTCAATTTTTTCTTTAGTCAAGTCTTCTCCTACCGCATTAATGAAATTCGGATCTTGCAATACGAAATCTACTATTGCCTTTTTAATCGCCATCATGAAATCGTCTTTTACATCTTGAACGGATGCTGCGAGAGTGGCTTCAAATTTCATTAATTTTTTCGGAATCAAAGTGAATACCTGGAAATAATTTAATTTTTTTAATTTATGCTACTATGCTATCAAAAATATACAGTTTTCTTCATCTAAAAACTGTTAATTATCAATATAAATTAAGAGTTGGTCGTATAAAATTGTAAGAGGTTTTATCTACTGGTCACTTGTGGGTCGAACTGGGTATGCTCGGGCGCCTGTTTGTTTTAGAGTGGTTTGCTCCACTTTACCTATTGAAAGTATTGAAACTAGTTCCAAGAAGGGCTGCAGGTATAGTCTATTTTTATGTATGAGAGAGTAATAAAACAGCATTTCTAATGCAAAACTTAGTACGGTCATTTTAAATATTTTTACAGAATAATCTAAATATTTCTTAAAATTGTAATAAATGTACCTGAGCTATTACAAGTTTTGGGTCTTTTATTGGTCCTTTATAAACATAAGCTGTACAGAACAATAGAAAATGGTTTGGACAGGCCAAAAGCCCTGTGTATTAAAGATTACATAGCCGTATCTTAAGATTATTTTCAATAAGTACCTATTTGCCAATTTTGTTTTATTTTAATTCCAAGAATTTCTTACAGTAATCGAATTATAAGTAGATAAATACCTTCCCAACAAATTTCACCGAAAATGCGATTATAGGTTTTCCATTTAGTAAGGAGGTCCAAGTTGTGTATTCTTGACAGTTTACTAAACGTCGTTTAGTTGCAACTTGCAAGGTGCAGTGTGAATTCTAGTGTGATCATGGAAAATTTGGAAGGACCGCGTAAACGACAAAAAATCGGTCCTTTAACAGTTAATGAAAAAACATTAATATTTAATTGTTTTAAATCATTTACAGACAAACATTTATGTAAAAGTGTTGATGACACAGTGGAATTAGTTAGTAGTACGCTTGGTGTTGGGAAATCTACGATTTACAGAGTTGATAAAGAAGAGAAATGTGGCGAGTTTCAAACAGCACGTAAAGCTCCAGGAAAACCAAAATTTCAATTAGAAAATCTTTTGAAAGAAAGACTTCGAAGGAAAGTGCATGCGTTCTTCTTTAGAAAAGAATTTCCGACAGTATACAAAGTTCTTGCCACGGTTCGAGATGATAAGGATTACCCTGAAATGAGTCGAAGCACACTATGGAAACTTTTAAAAGAAATAGGTTTTCTATGGAAAAAGCATTCTAGAAAGTCTATTTTAATAGAAAGAAGCGATATTGTAGTATGGAGAAGAAATTACCTAAGGACTATAAAAGAAATGAGAAACCAAAGAAGAAATATATTTTATTTAGATGAAACATGAATCAACGAGGGACATAAACCAAATAAATTTTGGCAAGATGAAACTGTTACAAGTCGAAGACAGGCTTTTTTAAATAATTTATCTACTGGTTTAAATCCACCATCAGGAAAGGGGCGCAGACTAATAATAGTACACATCGGTAGTTCAAACGGTTTTGTTAAAGGTGGTTTATTGACTTTTGAATCTACTCGTACCGGTGACTACCATGAGGACATGAATGCTGATGTCTTTAAAGAGTGGTTCGAACAAAGTATAGATCTTCTTCCTCAGAACTGTATAATAGTAATGGATAATGCAAGTTATCACTCGAGACTTATAGAAAAAATGCCCACAACCAAGTGGTTAAAAAAAGATTTATAGAATTGGCTAAATTCAAAGAATATTAAGTTTCATCCCGGTTCTGTGAGAAAAGAACTGTATCATTTGTGTTCCCTTCATAAAGAGAAATTCAAAAAATATGAAATTGATGAAATTGCAACAAATCGTGGGATGACGGTGGTTAGATCACCACCATATCGTTGCGAAGTAAACCCGATTGAACTGATATGGGCACAGATAAAGGGAAAAGTTTCAAGAAAAAATAATTCTTTTAAAATGAGTGATGTTAAACAGTTGTTTTTGGAGGCTGTAAATAATGTGAAGCCTGAAAACTGGGAAAAGGCAGTAAATCATACGATTAAAGAAGAAGAGAAAATGTGGAAGTTGGACAATATTACTGATGAAATGATCGAGCCACTCATTGTAAATATTGATTGCGACAGTTCATCTTCTGATTTCGATTCTGATTTGGATTTGTAGGTAAGAAGTAGTTTTTATATTAAAATTATTATTTATGAACGTAACGTTGTTTAAAAGTCAAAGTTTAAACCCTTATACCTACATAACCCGTTTGACACAATGTTCTTAACATACCTTGTGGAAAAATAAAACATTTTAGAAAAAATTGCACTTTTTTACCTTCAGCTGTTTAGAAGTTATAAGCAGGTTAATTAGGTGAACATATAAGTGTATACTCAAGGAATAACTTCAAAAAACTCTCTACTAAAAGAAGTGATACGCCTGTGGATTACGAACGCTTTATTATTTTAATACTCTCTCATACATAAAAATAGACTATAGCTGCAGTGAAGAAAGAAAATTCCAGAGGGTCAACGATATTTCAGTAGTGACGTAGTACCTGAAAGAGAGACTTACGACAAGGGAATGAAATGCCAGGTTTTAATTTGACACATATATTGTTCAGTAGTTATAATCGTTTCGGTTAATATACAGTGAGGCTAATTAATTGTATTTACAAGTCCTCCCCAAGCTATTGGATCTAATCCTGAACAAAACATTTAAAAAAATCGTAACGAAAGTTAATGGACAAAATAAAATTAAAGATGAATCAGATAAATGAGGGGTTTATGAATAAAACGGTTTTGGGAAAACGGTGGTCAAACCAGCAGTAGCAGTACTACGCGGCATTGTAGTAAGTCTACGATATTCGGCAGGGCGAACTTTTAAAATCTCATAAATTTATCCTCTAAGCATCTTAGAGCTTTTGACTATTCGATATCCCTAAAGCGGGAAATATAGACACGGCAGGAAGTGGACAGGAGCAGAAGTAATGTGCAACAGAGAAATTGCAAATCTAGCTACGGCCTAACGGACCACAATATTAATATCCTGGCGACGCAACCCCTGAGGATGACGCTCCAGGGTATGTAACCTCGTATGAACCAGACTCTGGGAATGAAGCCGAATCAGCCCATTCTACCACACGGAATAGTCACTATACATCGACTTACAATTAAGAGTCCAGTCAACTGGTCGGGAATTCACTAAGAGTCTAATTGTAGGGCAGGGATCAGAATCAAATAAACCAAAACAACGTTAAGGAATTTACAAGAGATATGCAGACTTGTACTAAACGGCAGTGAAGGTAGCTAAGCTTCACTTCTGTTCAATAGCAAATCCGGAACATATCATCTGAGTTGGCTACCAAATTAGCCCATTCCACTACGGGAGTAGTCACTGTCTTCAATAACAACTCAGACGATACTCTAGTTCACGGAATTTTATATTGGAATATACAAAATAAATACTTAGGAACCCTAATACATCCTAACAGCAAAGGAAAGAGATGGGAATCAACTCAATTAGTTAATTAATGAATGTGTAAAAAATCATGTTACTCAATTCAAAAGAATTTAAAAATTATCTTTGAAATTAAGATTGATTAATTTCTTGGCAACCCGGTATAATTAATTTTAAACAAAATATTCAAACCACTTCTAAGTTAATCACCCACCCAGTATAAATATTTTTCAAACTAATATTTACAAAATTTTCGGAAACTAACTTATTGTACAACCCAGGTATAACTATTTTTGAAACCAAACTTACAATATTTACAAGTATTACTTTACCGGTTTACTCGGTATTACTATTTCTAAAATAAATCAAATTCTATTAGTTAAATAAAACTAAAACAAGCTAATATTTAATTGAAATGAACTAAATTATTTTATACGGCTTTCAATGTGATTGTAAAATTAGCAGAAAATCCGGATTTGCTTCTAAAATACTGATAAGGTTGCAAATAAAAAAATCGAATAAAAAGAAAATATAAACAACTCGGGAATTTAACGGATTCCTGCTGGTTTCACACTGTTTTCGGAACACACGGCCAAATGAAACTACAAGAATAATCTAATTACCTTTTGGAAGAGTATACAACGAAAAGCAAGTGATTTTGAAATTAATAGGAATTAACATAAAATCGATCATTATTTGCAAATCGCGGGAATTTCGAAAAATAATAATTTAAAAATCGGGGAACTTTAAGAACAAGGGTTGATCCAGTTAAATAAAAATAGGAATGAATTTTTAGTTCATCACAAAATCGAAAAAACTAAGATTGAAAAAGGAAGCGATCAATAAATGTTAATTGTATACTGGAATATTTTATCACGTGCTAATTTATCTCGATTTTTCAAAGATCCAGCTCTAACTTGTCTCACTATAATTTGAACCGGCGCTAACTTATCTTTCATGTATTTGTCTCAACCCAAATTTATAGCAGCAAAAGAGAATGGGCAGTTTTGCCCCACCTCCCAATAGGGGTAAGATATATGCCTCGTACAGAGGTGAGCAACTTTTAGAATATATTTTTAATAAGAACCTTATTGTGCAAAATATTGGGAACACTCCAATATTTGTAACAAGGGCAAGAAGTGAGGTATTAGACATTAGACATTAAGCACACAGAGCATTAAAGATCTAGTTACAAACTGGATAGTATCGAGTGAACCATCTCTATCTAATCACAAGATAATTGTGTTAACGTTAGAGAGCGAAATTTCTGAGACGATACTCAGGAGGACTTCTACAAAAACAGACTGGGACAAATACAACACCATTCTAAATCAAAATGTAACACGTATCCAGACAAAAAGGGGCCCAGGCACTCACTTGCTCTGGAAAGCGATCTCGAAGAACTTTTTTGGGCAATACTTAAAACATATAAATCAAGCTGTCCCATTCAAAGAAACAGAACTAGTAGGGATGCTCTTTGGTGAAACCGTCATCTGTCAAACCTACGATTCAAAGTGCAGAAGCTTTATAATAGGGGTAAGCACAGCGGAGATTGGCAGAGCTACATCAAGGCAATGACTACCTACAACAAAGAAATTAGGAGAGTTAAACGTAACAGCTTCAGAAAATCCTGCGAAGATGTTAACCCTACACCTGCGGCAGCGAGACTGCACAGGGCCCTGGCAAACGGAAAAGTTGATACAGTTATGGCATTAAAGAAACCAAATGGTAGTTTCACGAAGAGTCAGGAGGAAAGAGCTCGCCTCTTACTCGAAATTCACTTTCCTGGAAGCACTCCTTTTCTAATAAGGGACACAACTAAGGTAAGCAGACCCCAAAGAGAGGCCGCTGTAGTGGCCAAACACATATGCAACAGAAAGCTGTTAAAGTGGGCCGTAAACACTTTTGAACCGTTTGTCTCCAGGTGTGAATGAAATATTTCCTGCTCTGCTTCAGCGGGCACAGAAAGAATTACTACCACACATAATCCGGCTATCCCGGAGCAGTCTGGAACTAGGATATATACCAGAAGCATAGAGAAGGCCCAGAGTCACCTTTATTCCAAAAGTAGTAAAAAAGGATACCACACATCCTAAATCCTTCAGATCAATCAACCTCATAACCTTTGTATTAAAAACAATGGAGAAGGCTCTTGATAATTATATTAGAACGGAAGTTTTGGAAAGGGTGCCACTCCACCACAGCCAGCACGCGTACCAAGCAGGAAGATCTACAGAAACTGCCCTGGTACAGCTAACTGACGTAATCCAGGATGCACTGACAAACAAAGAAACGGTCGTGTGTGCATTCATAGACATAGAAAGAGTATTTGACAACACGCTACACGAATCTGTCAAAAGAGCTCTTGCATACAGAGGAGTAGATAACATCACATCCGGTTGGACGGCTCAGCTGCTATCTACGAGAACTGCAGAGACACAAATAGGGCAGGACACCATCTCCATCTGCACAACCAAACGATATCCATAAGGAGGAGTCTAGCCTAACCGTAGACGAACTTCTATGCAGATTGACTGACTCAGCATACCCTGTCAAGGTTACGCCGACGACATAATCATATTTGCTAGAGGCAAGTTTAGAAATATTCTCCGTGATATAGTCCAACGAGGACTAGAACATATCAAAAGATTGTGCCGTGAAGTGGGACTTAGTATAAACCCTACAAAAACAATACAGCGATGGGGACGTAACCCGAACACACTGCGATGGATGTATTCTGCAATAGTGAGACCAATCATCACTTACGGGGCTTTAGCCTGGAGTAACAGAACTAGTTTAGCTAGTACGAGAACTAATATCTCAAAAGTACAAAGACTAGCCTGTATTTGCATTACCCGTGCAATGAGAACCTGTCCTACAGCCGCAATGGAGGTGATCTTAAACCTCTCCTCTCTACATTTATTGACAGAGAATGTGGTAAAAAGAACACGATATAGAATGATCAGGAAGGGAGTAATAAGACTAAAGTCTACTTGCTTCAGGACCAAAAATACCTGGGATATGCCCCAGGATGAAATGATAAAGAAGTACAGTTTTGTGAAAAACTTCAAAACCACATAAACATACTATTAGTGGTATACGGATGGTTCCAAAACTATTGACGGAACTGGAATAGGATTGTATGGGTCTAGAACCAAGCACTCCGGATCTTGGGAAAATACCCAAGCATCTTCCAGGCAGAAATTCACGCCATTGAGAAGAGTTATCAAGTTTAACATCGAGCGAAACTATCGTACACAAGAGATTATCATCATGTGCGATAGCCAATCAGCCATCAAAGCGCTGCGCTCTTACGTAAATCAGCTCAAAAATGGTTTGGAGATGAATAGAAAAATTGAATGAGCTAGGCGAGAAAAATAGAGTTACTCTCACTTGGGTCCCGGGACATAACGGGGTACAGGGTCACGAAATTACAAATAGTCTCGCAAGGAAAAGGGCTCAAACACCCTTTGTGGGACCTGAGCCGTTCTGCGGTATCAGCAGTAACATAATATTAGGAGAGATTAAAAAAGAATTGGGCAGTAGAAGAACCGATAATTTGAACAATCTCTTGAGGCTGAGACAGGCTAAGATACTTATAGATGAATATTACCAGAAAAGATCGAAAGCCTGCATCTGCCTGAGTAAGAATAGGCTACGTATTGTTACAGGGATCCTTACTGGACATTGCCGACTAAAAGGATACCTTAGTAAACCGAGAGTAGTAGAAGAAGAAGATAGTAAGTGCAGATTCTGTGAGGAGGAGGAGAACGAAACCTCTATTTACATTCTAACTGAATGTGTAGCACTCCAGAATCCAAGGACACTATACCTAGGAACACATCAAATAGAAGAGAGAGATTTACTTAACTTGAAGTCACTCCAACTCCTACACTTTCTTGAGAAGATAGAATTGGAAGGGTCGTTATAATCATTGAGACATTTCCTTGCTACATTAGCGACAGAAGGGGACACAATAGATATTTTAGGTCGCGGTGTACTAACACCTCATTCCCAACATTACATAACATTTCTCTTAATCTTCGCCGAAGTGCTGACTGCTGTTCCAAGAGCGTGCTGAAGACTGCTTTGGAACATTCTAGCGGTTTGTGTTCGATCTCGTAAAGCAGCAATGGAGACAAAGCGATCTTCTCTAGCTGTTTTTTTAGCACCTGTACCAGGTCGCCGGTGATTACAGCCGGATGCAAGAAACCGTTGTTGTGTTCTTTGCACTGTCGATCGACTGACATTTCATTTCTCGCCACATCCCGTTAACTTGCTCCATTTTCCAGTAATGTTACAATCTGAATTGCTCTTCGATATTTTTCATCCATTATTAAGGATAACACTTTACTGTACGCAAACCAGTATAGTACAAAAATACCTTTAATATTCTTTAGAACACAAATTCATAAAGATCTCAAAACAGTTACTTTTATGATACTGGTAAAAAAGTATTCTGATAAGTTATTTTGTTTACTACCCAGACAACACACCAAATCCCAGAGATATACACAGAATATCTTTTGTGGATATCCAATATATCCACAGGATATCAGAAATATTCCGTGGATCTAATATGGATATCCAAATGTCCGTCTATATCCAGAATATAGAAGATATCCTATGGATATTCAGCAAAATATCTAATGAGTATCTTCCAGACAATACAAGAAATTCCAGAGATATCCACAGAATATATTTTGTGGATATCCAATATGGATATCCAACCAATTATCCGTCTATATCCCAGGATATAGAATTCAGATATTCAGCAAAATATTTTATAGGTATCTTTAGTAGAGGTTCATAAGTAACCAATGATTATTGAATAACGTCGAAAGAAAATAGAGATAAAAAATATTTCCATCCAACAATCTACCTTTGATTTTGCCCACTAAGGGCACTAAGGAGAAAGTCATCCCTATTAGGACTCTTCAGCAATAAAAGGAAATTATCGACTCCAGTCTCTAATGGAGTCTGATTGTGAAAAAAATATCGATCGAACTCAATTACGGTGGGTTGAGCATGAGTAGATACGAAAGTGGTACCGCCATCTATACTTAGGAAGCAAAATCAAAAATTACATCTAGTGGATATTGAATACACCTTAAAAAATTAATTTTAAATATCTGAACGTTACTATTAGCCACAATAGCGAGCACAAGGGCGTAATTTTTTAATAATTTGCTATATAATTACTATTATTTATGGACATTTGCATATCTATAAATTACATTTCATGGATATAAAATAGATATCCACCATGGACTGGACATTCAGTGGATATTGGGATGTTCAGTAGATATCCAAAGGATTTGGTGTACTGTCTGGGTAGGTTTTGAAAATTTGTTCATGGGAAGTTTTTTTCATTAAACAACCTAAAGAATCACCCTTTGAAGATTCGTGCCGTAGTTAGGAAACATCCTGTATATACAGCAACCCGCGATAGAGGTTAGGTAAAATAGTTAGGTTTTTTTTTTATTTCAAATAAAATACTGAAATATTTTGTCACGCGCTAACTTATTTCACTATAATTTGACCCTCCGTTAACTTGTTTCTCATGTATTTTTCTCAGCCCGAATTTTTCTCAGAAAATGAATCAAATCCACTTACTATATTTGTTGGTCGTAAAAATATTGATATTTATAGTGTTTAACGAATTTTAGATAATCAATGTGAAAATATTTGATACTTACTCTTACTAAAACTTTTTCATCTATCGGCGCCACATGTACTGTATCAACGCCATTTTTTATATAATAATAGTATCGTAATAATTCTTTTTCACTCGCTGTCGGTGTGTAATATTCGTCGGTATCCATGTCACGTTCGTCATCTGTAGCAACTATTAGTTTTACCAGTCTACTTCTATATTCCTCTCTCTGCTTTCTCAAAGCGGTATAAGATTGTAATTTAACTTTATGTTCAGCAGCTAAAAATAAAATAAAAAATATTTTTTAATCTTTTTTCAAAAAAAAATGTTCACGAACTTGACTTTGTAAATTTAAGTCAAATTATGTTTACCTTTTTTCTTATCATCGGCCAGTTGTCTCCTATATTTAGGATGAGCAGAAGCCAATATTGGCTTAAGCAATTCGGGTGGCAGGGAAAATAATGATCGGTCATGTATATTATAATCAGATGGGAGAGTTAATCTTGGAACCTTAATATTAAGATCACCTCGAGCTTCCAATTTGGCTCTTTTTTCAGTGATTTTCTTAATTAAGCGTTCCCTTTCAAGATCCCTATTCGCCATTCCTGTAAAATAAATAATATTTATTCGATACCAACGGGTTCTTAGGCATTTCTATTAAATCACGGATAACCCAAATCTAGACACGGTCATTTTTATTTAGATACTGAATGTTGCCAACTTTATTAATAAACATAATTTATGCTGAAAAGTTTACAATTTAAATTATCATTAAGTAAGTAAAACAATAATTTTAATAGTATATTACATTACGAGTGTGGAAAGTGACATTTTTCACACGAGTGGGAAATATTGTCGCACGAGGCACAAGCCGAGTGCGACTATCACACGAGTGTGGAAATTCACTTTTCACACAAGTGATGTACAATATTTTTCCTACGACCACAAAATGTTTTCATCAAAAAATGTAAAACCAGGTTATTATAATAATTAAAATGTATTTAAAAAAATAATCAACAACAATCGTATTTATTCAATTTTCATATTTTTTAAACAAAAAAAAAACAAAAATTAAAAAAAAAATAAAAAAAAAAAATGTCTGGCCCCGCCAGGATTCGAACGCGGTCGTTCGCCAGGTCTCTCAAATGGCAAATTTGATAGTTTGATGCTCTAACCAACTGAGCTAACAGGCCTTTCGTCAATTGAGTGATCTAATCGGTTATATGTTTAACCAGAATAAAAAGCAAACATAATCTTAGTTATTTTAAAATTATTTTAATAATAATTGTTAAAGATAAATATCTAAGATCTAATTTACAACAATTTCAAACATTTAACAATCATATCGATTTTAGTATTAATATGGACATTACATAGATCAAAATAGAAATTAGGTGTTTGACATTTTGTAACAACTACTGCGGAAAGTAACATATATTCTCACTCGGGTGGAAAGTAAATTGTTATTTATACGCGTGTGATATAGGGCACTTTCCATAGGACTTTATAGTGTGATATGTGTCACTTTCCTAAGTGGTCGTAGGAAAAAGTTTTATTGTTAATAAATTATTATTAAACAAACAAATATTAGTTTAACTTCAAAAGTCACTACACCTAAACTGCCTAAACACTAGGTTCAGGCGGTTTATTAGTTTATTATTTACAATACATGACAACGTTGTAGGTAAAATGTTAGTAGTAAATATGCTAAGTGCGAGTTCCGACTCAAAACGAATAAATACGAAGCAAAAATTAATGTGTAAAAGACCAATCAATAAGCCCTAGACTATTTTATTATTATATTTTATATTTGGATAGAAAATGAATGTTACAGATTGTTCTAAAATTTGGCGATAAATTTTTTGTAAAATTGTAGACAAATGTTCGGAAATAGTGCTATGAGGAACAGGAAATTCACTAGTTCCTACTTGTTGACAGTTGACAGATTTGTCAAATTTCAGTCTGTCTATCGACCAGTGTTGCCAACCTAGCGGTTTTCTCGCTAGATCTAGCGGTTTTGTTTTCAATTTAGTGGGTAAAAACTTTATTTAGCGGCTTAGCGGTTTTTTGACGGTTTTTGAAAAAATTTAAACAAAATTGATAGAAAAATAAATCTTGTGCACACACAATATACAATATATTTGTGACTTGTTCTTGAGTTCTTGTCTTTTTTAGTAGATCACTGCCACAAGTGAACATTTTAATGATTTTATCATTCATTTGTTGCCCTTTCGAGCGTGATTTTTGTCATCTCGATAGGAGAGTTATTAACTTTGGTAATATCCCTTTACACTGTCGCTGTATTAAGTATAATTTCACTTTTAGCGGGGAGTTCAGTGCTTTTAGCGTATTCTAGCGGTTTTTATATACCAATCCAGCGGGAATGAGAAGCGGGGTGTTGGCAACACTGCTATCGACCGAATGTCACTGTCTTTTATTAAATGGTTAGATTGAAATTCAAAGAGTTATTTAAAAAACTGAAGTTACGATAGATTCATCAGACAATTTAATTGAATAAAAATGGTAAGTACATACCTAAGAATTATGAAACAATTTTGTAACTCATTACTTAATATTTATGTAATAAAATTAAAGTTTCACTAGAAGGACACTACTCCAGTCCTTCTACTTTTCAGGAATTATTTATTTTACCATGGAAACGTGTCTAATTTCAATTTAAAAATCGATCATTCTGAAATATTTTGATTTTCATTTTAAATTATATGTCATATTTTCCATGAACGTCGACATGTTACAAATCAAATGTTGAGAATGTTTTTCCTATGTTTTTGTAATACCTCAACCGTGATAATTACATTGTTTTTCATTTTACAGATTTTCACAAAGTCTGTTAGGCATTTGTATCTTACAAAGATTCATTTTGGGGCTGAAAAATCCTTGCTGGCTACTCTAAGAAAGAAGACAGGATACACTTTTGCCAATTGCAAGAAGGCATTAGAGATACATAACAACGATTTGTTCAAGGCTGAAGACTGGTTAAAACAGCAAGCCCAAGCAATGGGATGGTCTAAAGGTGAGTTTAAAAACCTAATGTAAAGTCAATAACGTTTTTTAAAGTATATTTTATATAACTCATTCCTCAGCAGTAGGTATGTTTAAATATGACTGTATCCACTTATTTGGCGGGCCCTTTATACCTATTCGGTACAATTTATTTACTAGCAGTTGATGGTCAATTGAATCAAAGGCTCCTGAGAGGTCAAAGTACTTTTAAGGTAATATTTAATTCCTTGTTATTTAAAGATGGGTAAAGAAAATCGCATAACTCCCCTATAGTACTAGATGTTGACTTGTTTCTGTGAAAACCATGTTGAAATTTACTCAAATATTATATTCTAGAAATTTAATGAACCTGTTATTATAGGCCATTTCGAATTCTTTAGCCAGTTGACTTTGAATGCAAATGTTCCTATATTTTGCTATGTCATCTAAAGACCCTTTATTTTAATATATAGAAATGGATTTTGATTTTTTTTAATATTCTAGGATAGTCACCACATAAAAAAGACTCGTTTGAGGTAGAACATCAGTACACTAATATCTTCAGTAATAAAAGACAATATTGTTCCATCTATTTCATCTATACTGGCAAATTTTTTACAAGTTGTTTTCTGTATAATTTCTGTTATTTCATTTGAGGTAGTTGGAGTTAAAACTAGAGTGCTTATAGAAAAATCTTGAAGCCTTACTTCACTATAATTTGGTAGAAGATAGTCTACATCAGTAAACTAATTATTAAAAGCATTACATACATTTTATACACCAGAAATTTTCAGCATCTCGATGGGAATTTTTTTTACTGATTTCCTTTTGCCTCCTTTACAATTCTCCAATATTCTTTTGTTGAACTTTTTGCATTAATTACCCTTTTATTATTATAGAAAAGATTTGCTGATTTGACTTTATTAGCATGAATTATTTAAAGTTTTTTATATATAACCCTAATAAATAGTATCATTATTACTAGTTATGTATATACTATGTAATTCACACGGAATCTTATGCAGTGCACTTAGTTCCGTGTCGTTTAGGTTTAACTTTTTTAAATGTAAAAGCGTTATTCAAATGGTACAAAAAAGTCAAACAAAAGCTGTTAAATTTGTTATTGAACTCAGATGAGTTATACGTATCTTCCCATGACCTGTTAATAATTATATTTTTAAAGATAAGCTTGTTACTGTCACTTAAATCCCTAACAAAAGATTGTGCAGTTTCTACCTGATTTGTTATTTGCAATTTGAATTCACAGAGTTGTAGTGAATGGTCTGATAGGAAACTATTTTGAACAATAACATTTTTATATTCAATATTTGTAAAAAGTGATCTGTGTTGGTTTTGTAACAATGTTGCACAGGCCAAATTCCCTAAAATTATTCATAAGTAATTTTGTTTCATTAGTATTAATAAGTAAGTCTACATTCATATCACTGCATACAGCATAATATCTAGAGGGGTTATAGTAAAAACACAAAAGGCCATATACACTATCAGTAAACAATTTGAAAACTGATTTGGGTGGTCTATAGAAAGATCTGACAACAATGTCTTTATTTTTAAAGATAAATTTACAAACATTTATTTCGATAATTTTCTTAATAGTAAAATTGCAGTACAGGCATCTGAAAATAAGATCGTAGCGCCATCGTGGCATACATTGGAACCCTCTTCTCTGACATTGGTTTTTTGTTTATGTATTGTTTTTAAATGTGCTTTGGGTTTTAACAATTTTATTTTATCATTTTTATCGTTAATAAGAGAACATTTTATCTGGAAAAGTTATTGCTATTTATTTCATTATTTATTTTATAGGTAAGTGTGCCTTTTCACCACAATCTACCATAAATAAAAAAAATATATTTAAGGTTATTTTTGATTTTCAAAATTTTTTACTTTTATTTCGTAGTCTAATGTATATTTTGTTGTATTTAAGGATTAATTTGGCGAGATGAAATTAAGCATAATCGACTACATGGACTATCTTGGGGGTACAAACACATCTAGATGTGTTTATGAAGGTGAAGAAGTGTTAAATGCTGGACATTTAATTATGTGTGGTAAATTGGACTCTACGAGCCAAGAAAAAAATATAGTTGTGTGTGGTTTATGTTTACAAACTAGTGACTTGAAATCTCATCCTCACGAAATAAAGGGCCAGCTGGAAATTATAAACAAAAAATTAAAAGTGAAAAACATGAACTGTTCTTGCAAGGCTGGAAATAGTGGAAAGTGCAAGCATATTTCTGCTCTTCTAATTAAGTGTACAAGGTGTATGATGTTGCTAATTTAAAAAAGGCGTTATCATGCCATTTCGATTCTTAATAAGATTGAAGTTAGTACTTATGTTTTCTGTGCATTTTCTGCTGTTGTTTATTTTGTTTTAGGGTTGATTTGGAAACAGAGGTCATTTCACAAACTCAAATAAAATGTACATGGTCAAAACAAAAAAGTTTGAAGAAAAGTACCATGCTGTATCAATAAATCAGATGCCTTGTATCAAAAATGTGGATGACAAGGAATTGAAATTGGTAGTTGATGCAGAGAAAATGTACAATTTTTTTATTCAAAAACTACCATCCTCTGCACTTGCAAAGCATAAGTAAGTTTTGTAAATTAAAGAAACGTTTCTTTTTTGATATGTGTATTGTACTTGCCCTTCAATAAATAATAAAAGAAAGCTGAAATTAATAAATTTTAATAATAATATTCCTTTATTTTACATTAATAAATATACAAAAAAATAACTAATGCGCAAATTAATTTTTAGGTTTGGGCGAAGACCAGTTCCTGATCATACCACTCTTTTGACAAATGATTTTAAAGAACATGAACATTCTATTTCCAGCATTTTAAATAATGCTGTTCAGTCACCACTAATGATGGAATTGTATTCTTTTGAAGTTAGTTTTAAATATGACTGTTGTGAACAATTGTATATTAAACTTTTTCAAAACAATGAAGAACCAATAGTTTTATTAATACAGCAGTCAAAAGCATGGTATGATCAGAGAAAATTTCGGGTTACTGGATCACGAGTTTATGGTTTGTATACCTATTCTGGAAACGACTGGGAAAATAAATCCATAAAGTATTTTTATCCCAAGAATTTTATGAATAAATTTATCAAACATGGAATAAAATATGAAGCTGAGGCTAGAGATGTTTTCAAGGAGAAAACTGGCTTCATGGTTACAGAATGTGGGTTAATAATTTCCCATTCTAATCCTTGGCTTGGATACTCCCCTGATGGGATTATAATGGAGGAAGATAAACCTGTAGCTTTATTAGAAATTAAATGCTTATACAATGGTAATTCTGTATAGCCATCTATGGATAAATTAACAACACATTTTTTTTAGGTAGTTCAGCTACAATTAACGAAATACTTCCGAAGGCAGCATTTTTGAATAAAAGTCATGACTCTTTTGAACTGAAAAAAAGACATCAATATTATGGCCAAATACAGTTGGGTATGGCTATGTTAAATGTGCCAAAATGTTATTTTGTAGTTTATGCCTCATTTGACAAATCATTAAAAATATTTGAAATAGATTTTGACCATGAATTTACAAAGGAAATGTTATTTACTGTCAAATATAATTTTTTTTTAAAAAATGATACATAATTTGTGTGCTAACATATAAATAAATATTTAGTTAATAAAGTGTATTTTTATAATTTTACTCTTATTAGTTTTTCCCTTCCATTTAAATTTACAAAAAACATCCTAGCCTTATTTTCTGTATATTTAAGTATTACAAATTTTATCAAATATAGAAAAACCAAACTTAAAATCACATTACATAGAGATCACAACTATAAATCAATCAAATTAACCTTAAACTAAGAATTCAAATAGAGATTTAACATTCACTAAAATCTAAAATACACAGGAAATTGTAGTCATAAAATTAAAATCGCATGTAATTACATAGAGAACATAACTATAAATCAAATTAACTTTAAAACTAAATAATAATTCAAATATAGAATTAACATTTACTAAAATACACAGCAAATTCTAGACATAAAAATACAATCGCCTGTACATAGAGATCACAACTATAAATCAAATTAAATAGGAATCCAAATACCAAATTAACATTTACTAAAATCTAAAATACACAGCAAGTTTTAGGCAGATTCCAAGTGTTTTTTACTCCTTAAGATACCAACAATCCGCTAATATAGGACTTGATAAGTTGGTTAAACCACAAGCTATTATAAATATATGATTAATTTTTTTAACCAGAGACCATTGTAGTTTTGAATTTAAAATTTTAAAAATCTTTATTCTTTGATTTGCCCTCTCAATGTGACACGAGCAGCTGCAATTTTTGAATTTAAAATAGCCTGTTCTGCAGTCAGCTGACTTTGTTTTTTTAAAAATGGAGGTCTAATTAATTTTATTTTAAAGGTTTCACAAATATCATCTATTAGAAATCCTTTATGTACCATAATTGCGTCTTTGTGGCTATCAAGTTTGAGTATGATATCGCTCTGCTCAAAAATGGTTTTGTCAGAAGCTCTTCCTCCATAAGGTTCACTAACATAGGTAATGATACCCCCAGGAGATACACCAGTCATAAATTTCACAGTTGTATTAGATTTATATTGTGAATAAAACTTAATTCTACAACAATGGCACTTTGGTTTCTGTATAAATATTTCAGTACAATCGAGAACTAATCTAACATTTTCAAATCCTTTAAAACATATTGGCATATTTTGTTCAACTTCTTTTCCATCTGGAAACTTTATGGCACATTTTAAAACACTGCTTAAAATTGGAAGCATATCAAAAATGTATTTTTTACAAAGCTCTTGAGACACTGCAAATAAAATTGATAAAGTCACATAAGAAAGGTCACATTTTAATTTTGTCATCAGTAGAATTATACGTTGTCTTATATTTAATCTATGGTACCTCTGATCAGTATAATTCATTTCTACAGCTTCCACAATTGTATCCAAAAGCTGAAAACTGTGAATTCCAGTAAAACTATTAAGAGCACTGTCTGTTGTCAGGAGATCACATAATGTTGAAATTTTTGGGGTATTTACCTCAAAGTCTCTAAACGTAGTAGGTCCTTCATAATTAGGCTGTTCCTGCAAAAGCAGTAGTAGACCTTCTGCAGCTTCTAAATCTTCATGGGAATGTACAGGCCCAGGTTGTTCTTCTTCACTGCACTCACAGTCTATGGACTCTGAAGTTTTAGTGGCATTTCTCATGTTTAACCTTTTAGTTCTTTGAGAAACTTCAGGTTCGGGTTCTACAACAGTTGGAACAGATGAAATTGGCAAATTTTGTGTGGGAATAGCTGTCCACTTTAATCTTCTTCTGCCTGAAGTATTAACATCTAAAAATAACAAATTATAATTGTAAACATAACCTTAAAGTGACCAATATTTTATTTACCTCTTCGGAAAAATCGTCATCAGTAAAGTGTTTAAAACAAACTAACATATATTTAGTTACTGGTTTTCCGATTTTTAGCTTTAAAATCCAAGCTTTACGCCTACACATCCAAGTGGGATCACCTAAGGCTGACTCAACTTTCACACGATGTTTTCCGGCCTCCGGGAACAAATGAAAACTCAGGTCTGGGTTTGTTTTCGCCCAAGACGAACACTGAGGTACCGAACAATACGAATTACTCATTTTTTATAAGAAAAAGCACGCCTAAAAACAGATTTAACACAAAAATAAACAATTGCCTATTCAACGAAGCACAGAACAAAAATTGTATGTCATCGAAAAAGATTCCAGATCTGACCACTAGAGGTCGTATTGGTTATTTTGATATGCCTATACAGGTTCTATTAACATACTACTTTTTGCATAAATAGAGATTCCACCCCTTTGGTATTGTGTCCTATAATACTTAGTTATCAAAGAATAATCACAAAGCTCTGACATATCAATTTCATTAGCGTTCAGCCAATTTTCTGAAAAACAACATCTAGTTTATTCTTTTTTTAAATTTGTTTTAGCTCACTAATTTTTTCTATATACCTTGTATATTGAAATGCATTAGTATGAAGTTTTTGTTACCATGATTTTTTTGTTAGATTGTTCTTTATTAATTCTGATTTCTTCAGTCTTGGTGTTTTTGTTGTCATATTCTCCTGTTTGAATTATGTTGTGACTGGCATTTGATTGGCAACCAGAAAATTTTCATCTAGTCGGTTTGCCTCCTGGTTGTTCTTATCTGTTTTCTTCTTTTCTAAAGTTATAACGGTAGACTACTACCCCACGTGGCCAAAAACTTTCAGTGTACGTCTGGTCTATAAGATCATATTGTATGCTGATAAAACATTTGTTATTGGCAGTTTTTTGTATGTTGAAAATTCCTTCACAGATAACAGGTCTTTTCTGTCACACTTTTTTTCTAGATGTGTTATGACCATATTTTCTGTGACCTTATCTTTAATCTTGCTAATAAAAAGCTACAATCGTTTTTCTTTAGCTCTTCCTACATCAATTTGGCATCTCGGTTGTCTTCTTTTTCTGTATTTTACTGTTTCGAATGGTATTTCTTGATTTTTAAAATGTTGTGTATTTGTTGCATCAGGATTTATATGATCTGTACCATTTATTAACTCAGTCATAATAAATAGCTAATTGTCCTTTTTCTAAGTTACTATTTGCGTTGCTTCAGCACAATCGATTTTCTGTTTATTTACTTAATTACTAATATTTTATTTGTTATTTCTCTGTGGAATTTGGGGCCTAGGGATTCCCTTTTTTGTTAATTAAGTTTATAGTTGACCTAGAAACAGGTACTTTGTTATGGGCACTAAACAACTTGTTTTGTTATAAAGGTTATAATGTTTGTTCGTATTTTTTTTTAAATTGATAGAAACCTTCAGAGATTCAGTGGAGAGGTGAATTACAATTTATTCATCTTGTACAACTTTTAAACTGTCCATCATATATAGCAAACTTTCAACATTTTTACTTGAACAATTAATGGGTTCTTGACTTTTTAGCTACTAAATTGGAAGGAAGAAAGACTGCACAAGGATTAGTTGGGGTGGCAATAGAAGACAACCATGGTGTTTTAGTAGAAGTTAACTGTGAAACAGATTTTGTTTCTAGAAATAAGGAATTTCATAATGTTGTAGAAGAAACGGCCAATGCATGCTTAACTTATGTTAAGAAACAGGGGGTACAGGGAAAATTAACAAAGGTAGGTGTTATTGAGAATATCATTTACTAATTACTTAAGTATTTAAATAATCAATAATAGTTTTTATTTTGTTTAGTTCAAAATGCTTAAAACTTTTAATTACTTACATTACTGTTTTTGTCATTGAGTTTTAATGCACCAGAAATGAAATCTTCAACCGAAAATGATTTTTTAAAAATATAGATGTTAATGGCTTGAATATTAACTAGGAATTGACTTTTAACTGAATAACCTACTTTTATATAAACTATTTTAAAAATGCTAACCATGAAAAATCGTGTCTTCTATATATATTCTTCTATAGTATGGCTGACATAACTCGCCAAATATTTTTAGAAACTACCATTGCACTTACAGAATTGTCCCCAATATACAATTTGTACTCCTGAATATATACTATATTTCCTATTTGACTGTCTTTGTAAAACAACAGAAGGATTATATACCAGGACACCTTTAACATATTTAATTTTTTAGATTTGTTTGGATAGTGAACAATTAAAGAGTTTAAAAAGTATTGATGGAAAATCGTTGGCTGATAAATTGGCACTCATGATTGGAACAGTAGGAGAAAATGCATCATTAAAACGGGCTCTTTGTATACAGGCTGGGCCTGGAATTCATTTAACAGGTAAGGGGGTAACCGAGGGGCAAATCACTCTTTGTAAAAATGTACATGTATTGCCGAATTCATATGATTTCCGCAATCATATGGCGATTTCTGGATGACTGCGGCGATTTCTGGATGACTGCGGTGATTTCCACATGACTTCCGACAGATTTCCCGTGACTGCGGCGATTTATGTATTGACTGCAACGATTTCTCTATTGATTGCGGCGATTTACTCGTACGTATGGATTGTCAGTATTATTGCAAAATTGCACGCATTCCGAAGGATTTCTACGATATTGTATGGCTTACCAGTTGGTTTCCAGTAAAAAAAGCATTAGCTAGGTGTTTCATCAGAAAAACTAAATTTTGTATAGCGCATGTATAGGTGCTAAATACAATGCATTGATTTAAAACTAAGTGTGTACGACAAATTTATCAATAAATCAACTTTTTGTACGTTTTTTATTCATTTAAAAGATCAGTTTTAATTGATGTGATACCCGAAATATAAACTTCTATGTAGGTACTTACATGCCTCCATTATTAGATATCTTTGATATGCCTAAATGAACAAATAGGTACAGGTAAATAAAACAAGTTAAGTAATTGGAGGTTTTTTATTTAAAAATTTCATAAAAGTGTTTTTTTAGACGTTTACAAATTTTATTGATGTTTGTTACTAGTTTAAATGGACCAGATCCAATTGAATTGATGGGTCCGTAAAATATTAATTTATTTTTAACAATTTGAATGTCGTCTTTTTTTGGCCATAAATATTCTTCAAGTTCAGATTTAAAAATTTTTATTTTACTAGTGGTTTCATCAATTATTTGAACAATATGACCTATGTACCACGACTCGTAAAGAATTGCGTAATATTGTTCGTTCCTAATTAAAATGCCATTGATATTTTTCTGGAGCAAAGTGTTTTCACCAGTAGTTTTTTCACTTTCTGTTACATCTTTGTCATTGTAGTTATTTGGTATTTTAGCTGTGTTTTTTCTGGACTTGTTTTTTTTTGTTATTTAGTACTGCTGAGGATGTTCCTTTTACACGAGATAATCTGTCAGTTGAGAAGCGCCCGTCTTCAGTGGAAAATAACCAACAGAGAGCTGATTTTTTTACCTTCATTTTTTTGTTGTTCACAATTATGTTTAAAAATGAGGTATCAGAATCACTTTTTGTCTAGTAATTTCGAAAATCCTTTATATTAAGATCTTCCAATCCATAAAAAATGCTCTTTTCATTATCTACATCATATATGGAAACTTAAGTTTAAAATTTAATGTTTTTTACTTTATCCGTTATTGATTTTTCTTTAAAATACGGTCCATTTTAGAGAAATTATGTATAGGGCAAAAATTATAGAGAATTATATTACAAACAACTTTTATTTGAACAATTTTTATAAAAAAATATTTTTTTTTACATTTTGTCAAATTTCTCGAATACGGACCAAATTTTGTATAGAACAAATTATAGATAATAATATTGTAAGTAACTTTTATTTGAAAAAATTTCTTCTCCAAACGTAAATAACAGATATATTCCATAAAATATAAAAATGATGACTATAAAGTACCCTCCAAATGTTCCGACTCTGCCCAAAATCTAATCAGCTAATTGGACGCCGGAATAAAGCTTAAGTTTAAAATTTGGTGTTTCTATTTGTATCCGTTCATGAGTTATCGAGGATACAGAGACACACACAGACATCATCGCGAAAATAGTCAAAACAGATTCAGGATACCCCAAAACATAAAAAACCGTCGAAAATTCGAGGTCGAAAAAAATCATGATTCCTATACTTTCCTTATCCGTAAACAGATAGGAAAGTAAAAATACATTTAAAACCCTAATTAAAACGTGTATCACCCCAACCCCCATAAAATACCAACAATTTTGTTATACATTAAAAAAAAAAAAACTAGATGAAAAGGGACAATTTTCGACCACCTTGTAAAATCTTGTATACAAGTAGATTTATTGTTTAAATTTATCCTAAAAAGACCTTCAAATTCCAAAATGTAAATTTAGGTTAATAGTTCTTACCTCAAAATGCACGGAAGGACCCTTTCGATAAATGTAAACTGCAATTTCTTTACACAAAATGGTTTAGATGGCTTAATCAAAGCACCCTACATCAACAATGGCTAATTGGTTAATGTCACCTTACTGCGCGCGATTTTTAACGATTGCTAGTGATTGCTCAGTGACTGCTAGAGAATTCGGGGGACTGCAAGGGAATTCGGAACGACTGCGAGCGAATTCGGAACGACTGCGGCGATTTCTTAGCGATTGTCACTGATTTTGATGAGACTGCGGCGATTTTCAATGGGATTGCGGACATTTTGTACACGTATTGCGGGAGTGATTTGCTCCTCGGGTGTAACAGACGATCAGACTGCTTGACCAAACCATTCTCACTTTTGTCTCTTAGGTAGAATGTATTTGTCCACAAAGTTACACAAAACGATTTGTACATGTTTCATTGTACTGGTTAAATGGACAATATTTATCTAATAGCATGCACATGAACTTCAAATTACTCAGTTTAAGTATCTGTCAAAATTATGTATAATAATCTTGTAACCAGTTAACAAATCATACTTTATTAAATATCCATAGAACAATCTCTTATTTTACTATTTTCTGTAGGTTATGCTCATCCATCAGGAGGTTTAAACAATAATTGCCAACTTGGACGACTAGGAGGAATTTTGGTATACAAGACATCAGAAAAAAATGATACTACAAATGAAATTAGTAGAGGTAAGTGAGTACACTCTTTTCGAAGCCTTATTATTTTAAATATCAATATGAAAGACTAAATGAAATTTTTGCTTGTCCATATTTATAATATATAAAATCTGATGTGTCCAACACATGACTTTACTATCTAGTTATAGGCTTTTTCAGGTTATTTTGTACAACCTATTGCAGCACCTCTATAAATGTTTAGAGGATAAACTAAATATATACATTTTCCACATACTTCTACCTCGAAACATTTTTCTATAGATATTCATTGACAACGAAAATACTGAAAAATTTAAATTTAGCACTGTTCCTACAATTTTTCCATTACGGTCCATTTTAGAAAAATCATGTAAAAACAAAAATTATAGAGATCGATATCGCAAACAACTTTTAGTTTAACAATTTTCATAAAAATCAAAATTTTGCACATTTTGTCAAATTTCTCGAATACGAACCATTTCAGGAAATTTTTACATGAAACAAAAATTATAGATAATAATATTAGAAGTAACTTTTATTTGAACAATTTTCTTCTCCAAACATAAATAACAGATATATTCCATAAAATATAAAAACGGCCTCCCATAAAGTACCCCCCCAGATGTTCCGACTTTTTCAAAATCTAATCATTTCACGTCAGGCCGAAATAAAACTTAGGTTTAAAATTTAATGTTTTTTCTTTATCCGTTTTTGAGTTTTCTTCAAAATTCGAAATTTACACATTTTTTCAAATATCTCGAATACGGTCCATTTTAGAGAAATTATGTATAGGATAAAAATTATAGAGAATTATATTACAAACAACTTTTATTTGAACAATTTTTATAAAAAAATATTTTTTTTATATTTTGTCAAATTTCTCGAATACGGACCATTTTAGGAAAATTTTGTATAGAACAAAAATTATAGATAATAATATTAGGAGTAACTTTTATTTGAAGAATTTTTTTATTCAAATGTAAATAACAGATATATTCCACAAAATATAAAAATGACCACCTGTAAAGTACCCCACCAGATGTTCCGACTCTGCCCGAAATCTAATCAGTTCTTTGGACGCTGGAAAAAAGCTTAAGTTTAAAATTTGGTGTTTTTCTGTGTATCGGTTCATGAGTTACACACAGACACACACACACACACACACACACACACACACACACACACACACACATACATCATCACGAAAATAGTCAAAACGGATTCAGGGGACCTCAAAACATAAAAATCCGTCGAAAACCGGAGGTCGAAAAAAAATCATGATTCCTATACTTTCCTTATATCTGTATACAGATAGGAAAGTAAAAATTAAACTAGAATGAAGATATACAGGGTTTTTCTTAATAACATGCTAATATTTAAGGGCTTACTACTCTTTATTTCAAAAATATCTAGTTGAGTCCAGTACGGGCGCCGCTGTTGGAAATAAAAAAATGTTTTCAGGTCAAAAAATGCTCTTTAATGCCCAAACGCTGTACACCAAATTTCATAAAAATATTTAGAGTGGTATGAAAATGACAATAAAAAAATGATTTTTTTCTTAGAAGTGTAACACCCTATATCTCAAAAGCTAAGACGTTTAGGACATACATTCATGAAGTTTTTTTTATTAAAATGGGTCCAAGAATCACCCCCTAAAATAGTAGTATTGTGACGGCCACCCCCCCCCCCCCCCCATGCCTCCTTTTCTTTTTGATCTTGTGTTTTACTCTGTGAAATTGTTATTATTTATTTACCTCACAAGTTTTACTTTAAATTCTATACATACTATATTTGGCCTTTTTCCTCTAGTAGTAGAAGTGATCGTCTAGTTAATTAATTGATAATTTATATACCCACGTTGTGATAATGTTAATTAAGGTAAACCAGAATTCGATGCAAAGTTTGGTGCAAATTGATAAATAAAACATACAAATTCATATTTAAACTCCTTTTTTATTTATCATACTTTAAATGTGATGCAATAATTAGCAAAGTATATTACAATTGTTACTATTTACTGAGATCTCACTTGAGTCCCGTTCAAACGCAGACCATATTCATTTGCTATCAATATATATATTTTATTTAGGTTGATGACCAACAGAGTTAACAAACAGCGTCAATTCGCCAGTTGATTAACTATAGTGTTGTTGTTTATATTCTTATCTGATGACCAATGAAGTTAACGAACATCGCCAATTCGCCAGTTGGTTAACTATTGAGTTGATGTTGATTTGATTCTATTGTAGATATATACAGGTTGCACCCTCTTAGGTAAATATTACGATGAGTATAGAGGTGATGACCAACGGAAGTAACAAACAGCGCCAATTCGCCAGTTGATTACCTTACTATGTTGATTACCTTACTATGTTGATTTCACATATACTTTGTTTCAAACCTTTTAGAACGGGTTGCTTAGCGTATAGGTGTCCCTCCTTGAGCTAACGAACAGCGTATTCGCCAGTTGGTTAACTTACTATTAAATTTTACCATCTTGGTTTGTACAATTTATCCAGATAACACAACCCTGTATATTTCCAAAATATTGATTTTTATAATTTCCATTGACATGACTTAATATAACCCTGTATATTTCTTAATATTGATTTTTATAATTGCTATTAAAATACTCAAAATTTCACCCATCCAAAATAGATGTTATCCTATCTTTCGGGGTGTATGACCTGAAGGCCATGTGGTTTATTGATAATATTTTACAGCAAATGTCAAGCCTGCGCTTAAACGAAACCGGGGTGGTATCTCAAAGAAAGATATGTAAATCTTTTGACTCACCACTGAAAATACAGACATTAGATTATGTACTAATTTCATCTAGCGTCGTGGAAGGTGTCGATTTAGGTAGGTCGCGGCGTTGGGCGCCGTCTCGCGTCGAGACGCCTAGCGTCGTGCTGGAAAGGAAGGTATTTTTAATACGGTACTGTATTGGGACAGATATACGGTAGAATTATGTAGGTGGTGCGGGACGTGATATTATGAAGGACATATTTGGGGACGGCAAGCGTCGGAAATAAGGCGTGGGACGTTGAGCGTCGAAATGAATGTACGGTAGGAAATACTTAGATGATAAGGAATGTGACAGCGTTCAAGACATAGGGAGTAGGACGGCAGGACGTTGGGCGTCCAGACGTTGACACCTTCGGGTATAGGAGGTATTGTAAGATAGACGTCGCACAGTGGGGCAGGACACCTTTAAAGTTGGCATTAAATCATTGGCGGTACGAATGGATCAGAAAAGCAAAAAAAAATGTTAACTACAGGTGATTTGGAGTGAAATAAAAGATGTATCATAAGTTTTTGTTATAAAAATAAACATATATTAGGTATAGTTGCGATTTTCGATAAGATGCAATATGAATCTATGTACATTAACTAAAAACTAAACAAAAATAAAAATATCAATAAAAACACTGTCAATCATAGTCTTAGTAATCGTTGTCACTTTTAGAATCGTCGGATTCGCTTTCACTGTCACTTTCCCTTTGGTCGACAGAAGGACATTTTAAAAATTCTAATGCCTGCTTAGGTAAGTGCTGAATTTTCTTCTTTGGCAATGTTCTTTTGCTACTTAGCAGAGGATCAGAACTGAGTAAAAAAAAATTGAAAACATCTTCATTGCACTTTTCTCTGCTGCATTTTCTAGAATTATGCTCCTGGTACCTTTTAAAGTCATTGTTGCATGCTTCTTGTGCTTCCTCCGTTAATTGTCCTATGGGCAACAAGGCAGATGGAATTATTTCGGGCCCATGAATAAAATATTTATGGAGTGTAGGCGGTATGCAGTACAATGGATATTTTTCAACAAAACAACGCGCAGTGCTGTAAGGGGTTTTCTCGCCACAGAGAAAACGGTTCCTTACGAATGACGCTGGTTACGGGCGGTTCTCGAGCGCCAGATTTTTGGTTTACTCCACAAACTCTCGAAACGGCGTCGAAAGTACTCGGGTAGCTACAGATGGAGATGAAAAATTCCAGGGGTCAAAGGTTACTTAGACACAGGTAATAGTAGGCCACAAGTAACGGGCTTTAATCGTTGCTTGGGCTGGTACAGAATTAATCACTAGCTGAAATATAAGGGGGAAATAAATTTAGGAATTAACAACCAGTAATACGGCAGGTTAACATTGACACATATATTGTGGTTAACTATTTACAATAAAAAAAAATAAATTAAATATTTCAACGCCCACCCTCACGGTAATATGTACAAACCCTGAACAAAAATAAACAAACAAAACGGACGGAAATGACTTTCGAGTAGTCTCAATCAGACGTAAAGAAAAAAAATGAAATCAATAATTATAATTATCACGGTCGCAGTAAAAGTTTATTATTGAATTGTTTATTCTGTTGTTGAGTTATAAATGCAATTTGCTATTTCATTCGGCAGTATTATTTCGGTCGTAGCAAAAATTAACTGTTAAATTTTCTAATTGGTATTTACAATCAAATGTAATTGAATGCTTCAGTAAAATAAAATATCATATTGGTTGCAGAGAATGCGAGGAGACAGGTTCGGGATAATACTAATTCCAGAGCTGAAACCGGGACCCTATAAGAGGTTTACTCACTAGTGGTTGGAAAGTAAAACCAACTAACAACCGGGATAGTACATTATCCCTGAGTGAACCGATCGTAATCACGAGCCGCTTCAAACTGGGGAATGATACTATTTAATGTCAATTGAATAACGGAGTTTTACATAAAACAAATTTAATAACCGGGATAGCACACTATCTCCGAATGAGGCGATCGTAATCACGAGCCGCTTCAGACAGGGGAATGATACTATTTGAGTTCACTTACAATAACGGAGACTAACGCAAATGAGGGTTTCAGTCGGAAAATAAACTAATAACCGGGATAGCACATCTCTGAATGAGACGATCGTAATCACGAGCCGCTTCAGACAGGGGAATGATACTATTTTAGTTCTGTTGAAATAACGGAGACCTAACGCAAATGAATTTTTAGATATAGAATGAACTAATAGCCGGGATAACACCTTATCTCTGGATGAAGCGATCGTAATCACGAGCCGCTTCAAACTGGGAATGATGCTATTTAAATTTTCTTAAAATTTGCAGTTCGGAGAATAAAACAAAAGAAAATGCCTCGTCGCAATTCTACAAATATAACCAATCAAAACATTAGGCAATTCCCAAACAGTTCCAATTAATTATTTATTGGATAATGTTTTTAATAAACTGTATTATTTGTTCACGAAAATTTCTTGCAGTAGGAAAAATTGACTATAAGACTATATTTACGATTAAATGAAAAATAAACTAATTAACGGTTAAGCCTTCAAATAAACTAAAATGAAATGTATAATTTATTCACATAAATTTCCAGTAGTAGGAAAAATTAACTATACGACTATGTTTACAATCGAATGTAAAATAAATTGTTTAACGGTCAAAACTTTAAATAAACTAAAATGAAATGTATTATTTATTAACGGACATTTCCAGTAGTAGGAAAAATTAACTATACGACTATATCTACGATTGAAATAAAAAAAAAATAAATTGTTTAACGCTCAAAACTTTAAATAAACTAAAATGAAATTTATTAAGAACGGTGTATTCTAACAAGAATAAATTAAAGTATTTTTAAATCAAAACAAATGAAATCCTAACTCAACACGGAATAAATAAAATTAAATCGGTTTCAAATAGCACGGCTTAAAGTCTCGGGCACGAAAGAAATTATCAAAAAAAAACTATCAACAAACTTTACCTCGCGGCGTGAAATAAATTTTCGGTATCGTAGGTATTTAGCGTTTAATCGACTATTAGATTTAACGGTGTCAAAGCAAGTCTGTTCAATAAATCGGTATATTAGCAACTAAAAATTTCAATTCAATCTCGGACCACGTTTAGTCGTCGCATGCCCTACTACATCAGAAAATCCCACCATTAAAACGCGCGCAGGCATAGTACCTCGACGATGGTTTGAACAGCGATAAAACTGATGATATACAGGGCATACCCACGAAGTTGAAATTAATTGAAAATTGAAATTAATACCCGGAATTAATTAATAATAATAATAATGAAAATTGACTTCATTACAGTGCCATGGCAAAACATTCTGAAAGTTTCTATTTTAATTTCGTGTCCTGAAGCCACCACTATTAATATTGTATGTATCTTTTCAATTAATGCAACATCAATTTTTGTTATTTTGGCAGATATTTATGCATTCTCAAAAAAACGTCTAGCCGTATTGCCATCGTTTGAGTTTCCAAATCCTGACTTGGGTTTGTCCACTATTAGACCGCACAAATCTTTAAATTCTTTTTGAATTCGTGCCTTGTTTTCGGCTTCAACGTTTTTATCGTCACCTCTTGCCTGCCATTTTTCAATTGGCAATTTATATGCAACATGCAACAGACATTCAAAAAATCGAATCCACCCATGTAATATTGACAAGCCGAATTGCAAATTCTCTGTAGTTATTTGCCTGTTAATCATTTCGTCTATGTTGTTGAAGCTTTTTGACGTGGCTCCACAAATGTAGCACTTTTGAGTAGATGTAGTGCTGGACAAAGCGTTGCAGACCTTGCCATCAATCATGGAAAATATTAAATTATGTTTCACCGTTACTTCTCTCTGCTGAATTGTTGTTGTCGTGTTCTGTAAATGGCTTATTTGTTCATCCACTCTGGTCTTCTCGGCAATTGATACAGCAGTGGATTCCTTTATGATTTGCATCTTCAGGGGTCTGCAGTACCTTGTAGAGCCAGGTCGTGGGTTCTGCCAAATAATTTTTGTCCCGCAAACTAGGCGAATAGGCACCAATAAAGAAATGAAGACAGCTGCATCACAAGCTTCGATCCCATGGAAAGCCTGTTTGTAGCTGCTATGACCGGAACTCCCATCAAACCCCCATTTTGTATATAAAAAAAGATTGTCCAGTTCTTCGTCTTTCAGTGACTCTACTACACATTGCTGAACCATAAGTAGTCGTTTCACAGTGTGATTAAGTAAAGCTTGCAAATTGACTTCTGCCGAAGTAGAAGTAACAATAATATTTTCTGGATAACAATTTTTCTTTGCTGTTTGGACCTTCTTATACGACGGAAACTTTTCTGGAGCGGTTTGCCTAATTAGGTCATATTGATGACGGGATAATTTGGCATCAACCAACAATGCTAATGCGTCTTCCCCTGACAGCATTTTTGGTTTGTATTCCAGGGACTTTTTATATGCGTCTCTTAATTTCGTAGCACGTTTTGGGCTTGAGGAAATTTCTTGCACAATTTTAGCTGCCTCGTTTTTTCCTGATGCTCTCAAGCTCATCTGGGTGGCATAGGCTAGCACAGAAAGAGGTGTACTTTTTCGCAAATCGCTGGTTTTCTGTCTTTTAGTCCGATCGGAGCTTAATTCGAATGCAGTTTCTGGGCGGCCACGTCTTGTTTCGAGTCGTGGAAATAAAATTGACGTATCTAGCCATTCAATATTATTTTTCACAAATCTTTCTTCTATTCTGCAAGCCTTTATCGAACGAGACTTAAATTGAGATTTAAAATTGGCGATAATTTGCTTAACATTTTTAAGGCCCTCGTTTGGACATTCCGTCCTTTTTTGAACTTCCTCTTTTAAAAAATTGAATTGATCTTCAATATCAGTATGCCCAGAACTCCTGAGTAAATTATAAAGTTCTCTGCGAGTAAAGCTCATATGACTGGAACTCATTCCTGGTAACAAAATAAAAGAAAAATTACTGACACGCACTGAAAGTACAGTCTATGCCAAAAGTTTCAATACACCTAAGGAATAATCATTTTTCGATTATTTTTAATGTATTTTATAGGATTTAAATAAATTTATAACATTAAAACATTTGGCATGTACTGTAATTGTTGGTCAAGTGACCTCCCCAAATCAAACCCGTGTATATAAAAAGAGAGCAAGTATGAGCAGCTAACAAAACCATTTCTACACTCCCCAATAGTTCTTCCGTTCGATAAAAATTAAAATATTGCTTTATCGACTTTAATACCTAAACAATTTTTACTGCAAACATTAAATTTACTCATAAAAATAATGCTTACTTTTGCTTACAGTATTATATAATAAAAAACTATTTTAAGCAACATATTTTCATAGAATTTGTTAAAACATACCTGAAGTTGAAGGCTCCATAACTGAAAAATGCAAGTTTAATATTATCGTGGCGGTAATCGGGGATTAAAACTGGTTATGAACAGTATCACTCGTCCGGACTCAACGCGCAGGTAGGTACGACTGAGGCACTTAAGGATGAAATAGAACTTATAAAGGGGATGCAGGTGCGTGTTTATTATGCCCTGTATTATGTGGATTTCGAAAACCATGTTGTCCTACGTGCAGGTAGATTTTGTTTTTTCAATTTTCGCCAAGTTTACTGTTCTGTTGCCCCACTGTGCGTCGTTTAGGAAAAGCGTTTTAGGAAAGGTACTGATTACTGAACTTGAAATATAACTGGATACAAATAATAAATGAATGCTTGCACATCAAATAATTGAAAATGAATGACCCGAGCGCATTTTTGACTGGCTTTTTATAATAAAAGTTTTAATGGCTTTGTGACGTCTCTATGTCTTTAGTTCTCATAGAAATACTATGGGTGCAGGGGGTGGGTTATTTATTACTTGTTTTGAAAGCTTTGTGTATTGAAATATTGTCGAAATTGGTCTAGAAATCGAAACTAAAAATATAAGAGAGTTAAGTGTTTTAATGATAATTACTTCGTAAACAGAAATACGCTTTATGGTGTTTTCTTTGGGCTGGTTCTCAGCCACGTGCACTAATTTTGGATCTTTACGGACGTGGTTATAGCTATTATTTATTAGGTGTCGTAAATAAGATTTAATTATCTGGGAGATTTTTCGTTAAATGAAGCATTTTGATATTTAAAAGAATGTAATATTGTATTTAATAAATGGAATTAATAAATTATTAAGGTACCTGGGTGCGGTAGGTTACAGTATGTTATTAAGAAACACCTTGCATAATGCTTGGCATTCTATATTATACTCTTAACAGTTTATCAGGCCCCACCTTAACCCCCCAATTTTTTTTCAGAATCAATACGCTTCATCCCCTTTTCTTAAAGATTTCAATTTGATATCGTTTTTATTTCTAAGTTGGACTTTTTTTCAATATTTCATCCCCCCTTGTTCCCTCATTTTTATTCAGATTTTTTTAAAATAAATGGCTTAGGCCCATTTGCACCACTGATCGTTAAGAAATAAGCTAAGCTTAAAATGGCATCTTTCCATTAACAATGTCATTTTAAACTTCGCTTATTTTTTAACTACTAGCGGTGCAAATGGCCCTTAATAATCTTATAGATGTTGATTTTTAACTAAAAATATTATTTTAATATCACTTTTATTATTTCAACGCCCTTAACCCCTTTAAAAACTACAAGTTGATCTTTTTGAGTTTGAATTTTTTTTAATATTTCAGCTCCCTCAACCCCCTATTTTAATTCAAATATTTTCAGAATCAATAAGCTTCATCTTCTTATAGAGTTTGTTTTTAATTAAAAATTCATGTTAGTACTGCTTTCCATTTTTATTTACGATTTTTTTTTTTTAATTTCAACCCCCTTAACCCTCCATTTTTGATCAGATGTTTTTAAAAATCAGAAGGCTTTCTCTTATAGAAATAATATTTAGTATTAAATATCTAAGAGCTTTTCAAAATTAACATTTTATTACAAATTAACACAAGTATATTGCAAAGTAACGCCTTATTATTACACTCTTTAATCTATGGTCGCAATATATCTCGAAACTATTTTAATTAATAAAACTTGTTGCTATTTAGTTGGTTATAGGTAAAAACTATTTTTAAATATGAAAGGAATAAGCTAACACTGCACCAGGCAATGCATGTCGGTACTTTTAGGAAATAGCTACTCGCTACGTTTCTTTGCAATGTATGACCGGGTTCAAAGGTAAATAGAGAAGTTTTGTTATTTACCTTATCCTCTGCTTTAGATTTACAGGGACGTTTTTAATATAATTAAAAATAAAATCAAAAAAGGTAAAACCAACAGTGTTTATAAAAATGCAGAGCCTGGAATACAGAAGAAAACGGGCTTTTTTAATATTTTAAATATTTTTTAATATTGTTCTGTATCTGTAATGTGTGGAGGGTGGGTTACCCCACGGCACTTAGGCCTCATTAGGTGTATTGTGCATCCTCCTGAGAAGATAGGCACCTCCTAGCTTGTGAGCCAGCCTACAGATTAATGTAGTTGACAACGTCTCTAAGAGGTGCTTCTCTTATATCGGCCGTTGTTGGCCGATACTCGCCGAACACAAATCTTCTAATATATGAGAATGTCGAGCAATTGTAAAGGATATATGCTCGATGGTCTCATCTTCTTGTTCGCACCCTCTGCAGAATGCGAATTCTGACAGCCCCATGATATAGAGATGCTTTCGTACTTGGCAATGACCAGTCAGAATGCCTGTGACTAGGCGCAGATTCTGTCATAGTCAAGTATTTGTTTGCTTCAGTGTTGTCAGGATAACTTAAGAGCTCCCTGGCAACTCGGCAGTTTCTTGTTTCATCCTATCTTTCCTTGAATTTCACAAGGAAATGTTCTTTGATTAGGTCTGTTACTACCAATTTTGTCAGGCCAATAGAAGGGCCAGGTCCAAAAAATATTTGGTTGGCTGCTTTCTTGGTTAGTGAATCAGCAAGATGGTTACCTTTCGATGTGGCGTGACCTTTAATCCATCTTAAGGTGACCACGTTGTTGATGGATACTTCGGCCAAAGCTTCGTGACATTCTAGTACTAACCCTGAATAAATTTGTGGTCTGTTCAGGGTGAGTAGTGCTTGTCGGCTATCTGTATAAATGAGCATGTTCCTTCCAGTGATATTGTTTCTGGTTATTTCTTTTGCTGCTATGCGAATTACCGTTAGCTCTGTTTGAACTACACTGGCACTATTGCTCACAGCCCATTTTATGTCTAGGTTTAAGAATCTGGGGTATATTCCACATCCTGAGCCTTGTTTTATTTTAGAACCGTCGATGTAGATATGAATCGTACCTGTCACTTCTGGCTCTTCTATTTGTTCTATTATAACTTTTGCTACATTGTTCGCGCTATAACCCCTATTTAGAACATAAACAAAGGTTACGATGTTATGCACTCGGCTGTTGAGAATCTCAGGACTGGGTCGTACTCGTTTCTTTAAATGGAGTCACTAGGAAGGGTTGAGGGTGCCTAGAAGTTACCTGCGGGCGCCAGTGATTTGTTTTAGCAAATATTCAATGAAAGTGACTAAATTCTAAATAATAAGATCTCGTTAAGTAAATAATAGGTTGTTTAATAATTGATAATTTGCCAAATAAGGATACTTATATAAAATGATTTGTTAAATAAATAATGAAATAGTCTAATATTTTACTAGATATGAGTACTTATGAGAAATAATCAGAAAATTGTGAACAACAAAATAAATCAATTGAATTTACAGTGAATCTGTCATAAAAAAAATAAAAGCTTATCTGATTTGGTTTTGGTGTTGTTGGGTACTGCTGCGTTGCTTTTCTGATGGGTGTACTTCGTTCTTAGCAGAGATTTCTATTCCAGAACCTTGTGTTTCTCTATACTAATGCCACATGCGGAAATCCGGAATCCTTTGAACTGGTTGATTCTAGCAAGGAATCCTTTATCGTCTTGACATTCTATACAGCTAGCAAGTTAGGATCTTCTTAAAAAAACTTCATACGGCTTCTGTAGGGCTTTCGTAAGGCTCCTGAAAGATACGACTTTCGGTATGGCCTAAGACGGTACGGCGTACGGGCCAGGAATTATTCCCAGCTTAATTCTAGTTAGCAAAAAGATAATAACGACATGCGTCTTTCTGACGGCAAAATTCAGAGAGCAAAGACAGAACGCTTTCAACCGGTTCGTCTCGCCTTTGGTGTCTTGCGCATAACGATACTATGAATACAAATCGATATGCCAAAAACACGACAAGAAAACTTGAATTCATTAATTAGACTTTGCTATTTCCCGTTAGATGGAACTACTTGTACAATATTTGAATTTTAATTTGAAATTAATAATATGGACTAAGTACATGTTACACTTTATATGGCTTATGAAAGATATATTTTGGTGAGATGGAGTCCATGTTCGCTTGAAACAGTGGGAGCGTATCCAGCGCCTCCTGCCAAAAGTGACGTCTCGCCTCACCAGATCCTACATCAGGTTCTATTCCGACTGTGCGGAGGCGTGTCATTGTTGTCAGAGCAACTTCCTTGATGTAAATATCAAGGGGAGTGAGACTAAGAATGACTTCCATGGCTCTAGTCGGTGTTGTTTTCATGGCTCCTGTTATGCTGTTCTTTGAATTTGTTCTAGTTTGGATGCTTGTTAATTTTTGGGTTTTCGGTACCCAGACAACTGCACCGTACGTTAGCATAGGTCTTATGATAGCCGTGTAAGTCTATGCGACGACTCTGGGGGAGAACCCCCAGGTGCGTCCCACAATACGGCGGCATTGTTCATAAGCAATGTATGCTCTTTTAACTCTGTTTTCTAAATGCGAGTTTCATGTTGACTTGCTGTCAAAGGTGAGACCTAGGTACTTCACCTCTGTTGCAAAGTTTAGTTTTGTGTTTAGGAGTTCTGGAGGTTTTAATTCCATTTTCAACCTTTTCCTTGTGAAGAGGACCATTTCTGTCTTTTTAGGATTGATAGACAGTGAATGGTCCTTGCACCACTGTTCTATAATTTTTAGAGCTACTTGCATTCGTTCACAGAGTATGTTCTCAAAATTCCCTGTGTGGAGAATGACCAGGTCATCTGCATATGCGATTGTGTAGTGATTGTCATTATTGAGGCAGCTGATGAGGGTGTCGAGGACTATATTCCATAGTAGAGGTGATAGCACCCCTCCCTGTGGACATCCCCTCGCAACCAAGCCTCTTATATTCACATCTTCTACACTTATGTTTATTGCTCGCTTTGAGAGTATGTTATGTATTCACCCACCAACCATTCGTGGAACATTCCTGTTGGTTAGTGATTATATTGTCTTTGGGAAGGTGGTTTTACTAAAAGCATTTTCTATGTCTATGAAAACACCCAAGGCAGACTTTCTATTGTCCTGGCATCTTTCTATCCGGCCATCAACTAGGTGAAGGGCTGAATCAGTAGATCTGCCTGGAATATGTATTTTGGGTGTAGAGGTGTTGTTGTAATCACCGCATCCCTTATGTACCTTTCGCATAGCCTTTCCACAGAAATATTGGAATCAAGGGTTTTTGACCAATCACTAGTACACGCCAACAGGTCAGTTATGGATAGATATGCCCTTAACAAAAGACCCCGCACAAATCTTATAGAAATTGGTTCCCGGTCAAATTCGCTGAATTTTTGATATGTGATAGAGTTCATCATACTGGTCAATTGTCTCAATGGCCACAAAGCTCAAAAATGGATAGTTTGGTCGGTACAGAGCTTTAAAGCTCCGAGTTTCCTCCACGGATTTATGTATATGCGCAGTGTGTATAGACTTTTGAAATAGCCTATTTAATTTTTTTTATTATCTAGGTTTATATTTTTGAGGTTGCTGAATTCAGATCTGTTGTTAGATTTTCAAAATTACAGTTGGCAGCTGTCAAATAGCTGTCAATGTGCTATATCTCCCGAGAAATGAAAAATTTCAAAAACTGTTCCAGTGTACAAAAAGGGCAACAGAAATGATATTACAAATTATAGACCAATTGCTATTATCTGCAATTTTAGTAAAGTATTCGAAATTAAAGTTACCAAATTTCTCTATAGGCATATTGAAAATTCAATTTTACCTGAACAACATGGATTTGTTCGTGGGAGGTCTACTGTTACCAATCTAGCCATTAAAACTCAATTTATCAGCGAAATATTGGATCGCGGTGGACAGGTAGATGTGATCTACACTGACTTTACGAAAGCATTCGATCGCCTTAGTCATCCCATTTTGTTATCAAAGTTAAATATGTTGAATTTATCTGATAATGTACTATCTCTCCTTAGCTCCTACTTAAGTAACCGTTCTCAGTATGTCCTTATTAGTGGCGTTAAGTCTCGCTTGATATTTCAAGTTTCTGGTGTACCCCAAGGTTCCATTTTAGGGCCTTTATGCTTTATAATCTTTATTAATGATATTTGTAAGAATATTAATGTACAATATTTACTCTACGCTGATGACTTGAAGCTTATTTCAATGATTAATAACAACAATGACTGTATCGTAATGCAAACCGATATAAACAAAATTCAAAACTGGTGTATAAATAATAAGCTCATGTTAAATCCTGCAAAATGCAACGTAATGTCATATACGCGAAAGAGTGACTTCATAAGATACGATTACAATATAGGAGGTGTCGTCCTCCAGAGACCTGACACGATTAAGGACCTCGGTGTTGTCTTCGATTCAAAACTTACATTTGTTAATCATTTGGCCATAACTGTCGCATCTTGTTATAAAGTTCTAGGTTCCATTCTACGATCTATCAAAGATTTTAATAATCTAGATACGTGCAAATTGTTATTATGTGCCCTTGTTAGATCCAAGCTTGAATATGCCTCAATAATATGGTCCCCTAATTATAATGTGCACGTTTTAACTTTAGAAAAGGTTCAGCGACGTTTCCTTAAGAATCTTCATTATTATTTTCATGGAACTTACCCTGAGAGGGGATACCCACAAGACCAGCTTTTAACAATGTTTGGAATGCAGAGCTTATTTCAACGAAGAATTATATCTTCAATTATTTTCATTTTTAAAATAGTACACCATTTAATTAAATGCCCGGCTTTATGTGCTCAGCTTAACTTCCTAGTTCCAAGAATTAATTCCAGGTACAGCTGCACATTCATTCTTCCCACTCCCAGAACAAACTTATTATGTCAGTCTCCATTGTACCATATGCTGTCCACGGTTAATGACTCGAGTAAAGAAATTGATCTATTTTGTACTACCATCTCAAAGATTAAAAAACTTTATTCCTGATTTATATCCATATATTCCTAATTAAAATATTTAGTGTAATGTAATTTAGTGTAATTAAGTTTTTTATGTTTTTGTATCTAATTTCATCTTTATATATTAGTTGTTTCGCATGCGATATGTGTGAGTAACCTTTTTTCTCCACTGGAGTTTTTTTCAGATTACTCATACAATCTCATTTATAGTTTTACTTTAAAATTTGTTTTGCTTTTATTGTATTATTTACAAATATATGTTTATTAATGTTAAGTGCGCATTCTGTAATAGGCCTTGGCCGTTGAATGTAAGAATAAATAAATTAATAAATATCTTTCTTTTTTTTTTTTTAATTCGATAAGTTCAAAGATGATATCAAATCAATTACAATGACTATCGGCAGCTGTCATTTAGCTGTCAACAATTCTTCAAAGTCCGGTAATAAAGTCAAAAAAATATTTTTTGTTTATAACTTCAAGTTTTTTTAGATAAGTGAATATAAATATGATATAAAATTATGTAGTCATCAGCTTACAGCTGTCAACTAACTGTCAAAATACAATAATAGAGCAAGTAACTCATTTGTTGTGCTTAACTTTGTGGATAAGAAATCAAACATGTTATAAGTTTATGACATCACTTTTGAACTCGGTGATCTAAGCAACTTAAAGCTTTTAAAAAAAGTAACTTTTTGACTTTATTATTGCATTTTGACAATTAGCTGATTGATAGGGGACAGCTGTAAGCCAAGAATTACCAAATAGAAAAATACATTGATGCTTTTTGTCATTGTTAAAGTTAATTCCCAATTATTTTTGAATATTGAAACTTTGGCTTTTACTCTTTTAGTAATGCTTAAATTCACTTTTCTACCGTCGCCATTAGCGTAATCCAATGTGCACCGCGGGGAGGTTAGACGATAGGATTTTGCACGGAGTTCAAAAGTGATGTCATAAATATATATCATGTTTGATTTCTTATCCACAAAGTTAAGCACAAAAAATAAGTTACACACTCTATTATTGCATTTTGACAGTTAGTGTACAGCTTGTTGACAGCTGTAAGCTGATGACTACATAATTTTATATCATATTTATATTCACTTATCTAAAAAACTTGAAGTTATAAACAAAAAATAATTTTTTGACTTTATTACCGGACTTTGAAGAATTGTTGACAGCTAAATGACAGCTGCTGTTGTAGTCTGCTGTTAACACTATTGTCTTGAAATATTAAAAATCTGATGTGTCCAACACATGACTTTCCTATCTAGTTATTACAGGCTTTTTCCGTTTATTGTGTACAACCTATTGCAGCATCTCTATAAATGTTTAGAGGATAAACTAAATATATACATTGTCCACATACATCTACCGCGAAACATTTTTCTATAGATATTCATTGAAAATGAAAATACTGAAAAATTTAAATATAGCACTTTTCCTACAATTTTTCCATTACGGTCCATTTAAAAAAAATCATGTATGAACAAATATTATAGAGATCGATATCGCAAACAACTTTTATTTCAACAATTTTCATAAAAATCAGAATTTTGCACATTTTGTCAAATTTCTCGAATACGGACCATTTCAGGAAATTTTTACATAAGGCAAAAATTATAGATAATAATATTAGAAGTAACTTTTATTTTCTTCTCCAAACATAAATAACAGATATATTCCATAAAATATATAAACGGCCTCCCATAAAGTACCCCCCCAGATGTTCCGACTTTGTCCAAAATCTAATCATTTCACGTCAGGCCGAAATAAAACTTAAGTTTAAAATTTATTGATTTTTTCTTTATCCGTTTTTGAGTTTTCTTCAAATTTCGAAATTTGCACATTTTCTCAAATATCTCGAATACGGTCCATTTTAGAGAAATTATTTATGGGACAAAAATTATAGAGAATTATATTACAAACAACTTTTGTTTGAACAATTTTTATAAAAAAAAATATTTTTTTACATTTTGTCAAATTTCTCGAATACGGACCATTTTAGGAAAATTTTGTAAATAACAAAAATTATAGATAATAAAATAAGAAGTAACTTTTATTTAAAAAATTTTCTTCCCCAAACGTAAATAACAGATATATTCCATAAAATATAAAAATGACCACCTATAAAGTACCCCCCCAGATGTTCCGACTCTGCCCAAAATCTAATCAGCTCATTAGACGCTGGAATAAAGCTTAAGTTTGAAATTTGGTGTTTTTCCGTGTATCGGTTCATGAGTTATGCGTTATACAGACACACAGACAGACAGACATCATCGCGAAAATAGTCAAAACGGATTCAGGGGACCTCAAAACGTAAAAATCCGTCGAAAACTCGAGGTTGAAAAAAATCATGATTCCTATACTTTCCTTATATCTGTATACAGATAGGAAAGTAAAAAAGCTAGACAAAGGTTTGTCCAACTCTTTTGTCAGCTTTGTTAATCTATGCTACTGTTATTCTGCATGCAGACATTTTTTACTGGAGATTTTCTCTAAGAACTGTATTCAGTTTCAAATTTCGGCCAGTTTTAGGAAAGTACCTCTGTTGTAAAGGTATTTCAAAGCCATCCTTTGTAAGATGTAGACAACAAATACATGCTTAAATGTATAGAAAACAAATCGCAAGATATTACACAAAATTATTTAAATTAACTAAAAACATACAAATGAAGTGAATAATACCTACCAACAATTTAAAAAGACCTAAAATAAATAGACTTAAGGGACTGGAGCTCTAAAAAAGGGAGCAATAATTTGTTATGCATCATCTATAAGAAAATTGTCTTCATCTCTTCAATTACCTTTTAAAATAAACAAAACCAAAACAGCACAAAATTGAAAGTGATCTACTTTTCCCGACGTATTCTATGTACATCTGAGATTAATAATTTATTAAATTGAAATATTTTATCCTAAAAAATATGGGCATTTTATAATGGAAATATCATTTAAAAAATGACATTGATTTTTTTCTTATATTGGTAAACCTGGCGACTACAAGTTGCCACGTTGCCAGATCAATGGCGACTACTATGTGACTACTATTTCGAAAAAAATGGCGTCCAAAATGGACTCCTATGTCGCGACCCCCTTAGATATACCAGCCCTGGATAAAACATAAAAAAACAAGTTTTTGGCTTTATTATAGCACATTGACAGCTATTTGACAGCTGCCAACTGTCAATTTTGAAAATCTAACAACAGATCTGAATTTAGCAACCTCAAAAATATAAACCTAGATAATAAAAAAAATTAAATAGCCTTTTTAAAAAGTCTATACATAAATCCGTGGAGGATACTCGGAGCTTTAAAGCTCTGTACCGATCAAACTATCCATTTTTGAGATTTGTGGCCATTGAGACAATTGACCAGTATGATGAACTGTATCACATATCAAAAATTCAGCGAATTTGACCGGGACCCAATTTCCATAAGATTTGTGCGGGGTCGTTTATGTTGTTCAATGGGTATAATTAGATATTCTGTTAGAAATTCGGAAATTGCATTAACCATGATAGCTTCCATGACCTTAGAGGGGACTGATAAAAGACTAATGGGACAATAATTTGAAGGTTCTAATTTGTCGCCTTTTTTGAAAGTAGGTGTGACTGTTGCTATTTTCCACTGACCTGGGCCTATTTCATAAAACTAGTTTGCAACTCTACACTTTGCAAATTTACGAGTGCAAAATACTTGTGTTTTATAAAATAATGTCGTTATCTTTGCAGACTACGAATTTTTCATTTTCACTTTGCAAATTGCTTTTCAAATTTTACTTTTTAAATCGTCAAGTTACTCTTTCAAGAAAAATAAATTTACTAAAATATGCAAAGTGCAAATCGAAAAGTTGCAAAGAAATTTTATGAAATAGGCCCCAGGTAGGGGTTTGAAATGATAAATTCATAATTATTGAAAGAGGCGTACTAAGAAAATCATGCTTTTTTAAAAGAAGGAATTCAATGGATCCAGTCTGGGTAAGGAGTGGTTTTTCAGGTCCGTAATGTGTTTTTTGACAATTTCGGGAGGAACGATACATCGCTTAAGATGCTATTTAAACGTGGAGCTACAATTTCTGGAATCGTATTATAAAAACTTGAAAAATTTTACAACTTCTGCTATAAGAAATGAGAAAAAGGCCTGTCTAGAATACTGTATAAATAAATCCAAAGGTAATGGTAAAATTTTTTGGAAAAAAATTAAAGAATTTAATATATCTGCGAAATATCCCATGAATTCGATTCCTATTAACCTTAATAAGCCAGATGAAATTAATAATCATTTGTTGGGTCTGTCGGCACGTAATAAAGAACCAAACACTGATCTAATTGAATTCTATAGTAATAACCTAAAGGATACTTTATGTTCTATATTTTCATTCAGTGTTGTCTGTACTCCAGTCGTATATAAGTATTTGGTCGAAATAAAGTCTGTAGCTTCGGGAGCGGATCAGTTAAATATTCACATGCTACTTCTTTGCTGTCCTGAAATTTTACCTATAATTACACATATCATAAATGTTTGCCTCACCGATTGCATCTTTCCGGAATCTTGGAAGCTATCAAAAGTCTTTTCCTTGCCCAAGAAAAAGAACGTTACTAGTGTGTGTTCGTCGATTTTCACATTCATATTTCATTCCCTCAAGAGTTACTTCGAGACATGGTCTGCTTACGTATTATGAAAAAAAAAAGAACTGCTTCAATTAATCTACAATACCATAAAAAATAGACACGACAATTCAGCTCTAGATCATTCTGCACCAAGCATGGGTTACATACCAAACAATATTGATTCACCGATTACGAACAATGAAAATTTTTCAAACCCTTCGAAATAAACTCCATGAATTCCCATCCACAATCTTCAAGTAATGACGGGAACATAACAAATTCTAGTTTACAATGTAATTCAATTCTAGTTCTAAATATTCAGTCCATACGCAATAAAATAAATAGGCTTTCAGTTTATTTAGAGGAACACGAATATCCTGATTTTTTAATGATAACTGAACATTGGTTAGAAATTGATGAACCTTTGTATCTACCGGAATATACTATAGTTTCCAAATACTCTCGTATACTTAAAGATTGTGGGGGAACCATGATATTTATACAAAATAATATTGTGCATGATTTTGTAAATGTATCTAAATTTGATGATCTTATAGTAGAAAATGATTTCGAATTTTCATTAGTTTTTAGTCCTATCAATAATTTGTATATTATTTGTGTTTATAGAACTCCAAACAGTAGTGCTAAAGTATTTTTAGAAAGACTTGAGATTTTATTGTCAAAACTAGAACAAAAATGTCGTCTAATACTGGGTGGGGACTTTAACATAGACTATTTAAGTGAACGAAATAATATTGTAATGGCTGTAAACACATTATTCATTTCCTTTGATTTAACGCAATTTGTTAGAGAAGCTACCCGTTACGGAAAGGATTCGGCTACGTTAGTAGACTACTTTTGTACAAATTTTGATAAGGAAAATGTATTATGTAAAGTGAATTCTGTAGATTTTTCTGATCATGAATCAATCCTGGTAAACATTCATTTAAATACAACAAAAACAAAAAAATACAGATTCGGTAGGATATTCAGTAAGAAAAACTACAAAAAATTTAAAACTGAATGTGATAGAACTAATTGGGTTATTTCATCATATAACCTTGATCCACTTTCAATGATACACCAGATGATTTCAAAAAATTTTGAAAAAGCATTTCCAATCATAAAAATTAAAGATAAAAAGAAAAAGCCATGGAGAACAGCTGGAATCAAAACTTCGGCCAGGAATATGAGATCACTACTGGTCATCCGCAAATATACAACAAATGAGGGTTTCATTTCCTATGTAAATAAATATAAAAAGATCTACAAAAAAACATTGAGGTTGGCCAAAGATAGATATTACAACAGCAGGATACAAAACTCCAGTAATAGCGTAAAAGAGAATTGGGCAATTATAAACGAGCTTCGAGGAAAGACAAATTCTTTTAAAGCCTCCTGCAATGTAAGTCCTGATCAGTTTAACGAGTTTTTTTCGACAATTGCTGATGAGCTCACCTCTAAGCTCACTGTTAAACATGATCCTTTAAAATATATCGAAGACGTGAATATAACAGATGCTTGTCACCTTTACTCCACTAATATAATGGAGTTAAAAGAAAACATAGCAGCGATAAAAAACAAAAATGCTGCAGGATATGACGGAATCTCTATAAAAATCTTTTATAATCTTCCAGATAGTACTCTGTTTGCGTTAGTCGACGCAATTAACCTATCGTTTATTAATGGAACTTTTCCGGCATGTTTGAAAACTGCAATTGTTGTACCACAACACAAAGGGGGCAGCTTGGAAGATCCTTCGAATTTCAGACCAATTTCATTACTTCCTACTTTATCTAAAATAATTGAAGGGCTCGTTAAAAGTAGGATGGTCGATTTCCTAACGAAACACCAAATTTTAGCTACATGTCAATTTGGCTTTCAAGCTTCGAAGAACACACAAGATGCTATGTTCTCTTTTTTAGAATACGCATACTCTAACTTAAATCAGGGTGAAATGTTAGCATCAGTCTTTTGTGATTTTTCAAAGGCTTTTGATTGCGTCAGACATGATATACTTTTAAAAAAACTATTCATTTATGGTTTACGAAATGCAACATGGCACTGGTTTCGAAGCTATTTATCCGACAGAATACAAATAATAAGGGTATCTGATAAATTTTCAAAATTTTCGGAAATTAAACACGGCGTTCCACAGGGATCAGTTTTGGGACCAATTCTTTTCTTAATCTATATTAACGATTTAACTAAGATTAGCATCTCCGGAAAATTTACGTTGTTCGCTGATGATACAACTCTCCTCTGGCATGGAAGGGATACGGATACTCTAAAACATACTGTGTCACATGACCTACACGTAATCAAAAACTGGTGTGACTCCAATTTTTTAAGTCTTAACACAAACAAAACAAACATATTAACTTTTAAATTTGCATATGATCAACTTCGTCTTGGCGAACAGTTGATTATAAATACACCCTGCTCCAGATTTTTAGGCCTTTACATCGATAACCAACTAAAGTTTGATGAACATGTTGCAATCTTAAACAAAAAACTGGCATCCGGGTGCTTTGCAGTTAGGGTTATTGCTAAAGAGCTGGGAAGTTTTTCAGCAAGAAATGTGTACTTTTCACTAATAGACACTCATTTAAGGTATGGTATTGTATTCTGGGGAAACTGCTCACAATATCTCCTTAACTCGGTATTTATTTTACAAAAAAGAGCTATAAGATTCCTAGCCAAATCTGATTACCGAGATCATTGTAAACCTTTATTTATCAAGTATAAAATATTGACTTTAACTAGTTTATTTATTCTAGAGACTGTTTGTATGATACACAAACAAATTTTAAATCTACCTACCCAGTCGAGACATTACAACACTAGACAAAATAATAACTTATTACTTCCGATTCCACATTCATCTCTAATTAAGAATTCAATAATCTATGAAAGTCCTAAAATATTTAATCATCTACCGGATGCCTTAAAATCAATTAGATCTCCATCATTATTTAGGAATACTATAAAAAATATATTAATAGGAAAACCATATTACAATCTGTTGGAGTTTTATAATGACGAATTTTAAAATTAGGCATTTTTTTCTGTGGATTTGTTTATATATATATATATTTTTTTTAATTATTGTAATCAATTTTAATATTTTTTAATAACGTGAACGTTGATATCTATTTGTTTTATTATACCATTAGTATTAAACTTTGTCCATGGAATCATGGATTCTCTCTGACAATAAAGTATATATTATTATTAGTGTGAACGATTTGCGTCCCATCTCTATCCTACCAGTGTTATCCAAAGTGATTGAAAAAATCATGAAATTTCAATTAAATATTAATTTAAAAAATAATCAAATACTTCCACTGTGACAGTCAGGTTTTCGTTCTGGCTATAGTTGTGCTACAGCTTTACTGGATGTCACTAATGATCTCTTCAGGGATATTGATGTCAAAAAAACGGCAGCACTTGTTATGCTAGATTATTCCAAAGCATTTGATACTATTAATCATAAAATTTTACTCTCAATATTACATTTTATTGGTTGCTCTAATGATGTTATCAGACTTTTTAATAGCTACCTGTATAACAGGAAACAATTTGTGGTTACTGATGGAGGCTCATCAAATACTAAGCAGATTTCCTGTGGAGTTCCTCAGGGATCAATACTTGGGCCATTATTATTTTCACTATATACCTCCAACTTTGAGAATAGAATTAGGAATGGTAAGCCATTTTTTTATGCTGACGATACTCAAATTAAATTTTCTTTCAATCATAATGATTCCTTAGAAGCTAATAATCATATTAATGAAGATCTTGACAGACTAGTTAAACTTTCAAATATTCATCAACTTAATATTAATTCAGCTAAGAGTGTAGTAATGTTATTTGGTAAATACCGACATCAACTACAAAATGAAATGCAGATTCTAGTTGATGGGAATATTTTATCATTTTCCTCATCTGCTCGCAATTTAGGTTTAGTAATTGATAATGACTTGAGATTTAAACTTCACGCTAACAAGTGCATCCAAACAGCTTACATGAATTTAAAAATGCTTTACCCACATCGACATATTCTTCCAACTACAACAAAATTGTTATTAACAGATTCCCTGGTTCTTGAGTAATTTTAACTTTTGTGATTCAGTTTATGGGCCCTGTTTAGATAACGCAGACATAATTAGAATTCAGAGAGTACAGAAATCTTGTTTAAGATTTTCTTATGGAATACTAAACTCAAGGATTCAAACTGGCTAGATATGCAATCCAGACGAAACTTACACTCGGCTAATTTGTTTCATTCTGTTATTTTACATAAATCCCCTCCATATCTTTTTAATAAAATAAGGTTCTGATGTTCATAACCTCAATCTACGTTTTTGTGGACGTATCTCACCTCCAATACATAATACTGCTATTTTTAGACGGTCTTTCACTTATAATATTTATGCAATGTATGGTTATCCCACAACATTTTAAAGAAATGTCTGTAAGTAAATTTAAAAAAAAAATTCAAAAAGTTTCTTCTTGACACAGCAGAGTGATAGCTACTTTTTAGAATGTTTATACTTTTTTCTCACTATCATTTGTATTTATATTTATATTGTTTTTTGTACGATGTCTTGTGGCGTTGGTAATACTCAGGGCTGGTGCTTTGATCAGTATCCACTGTTCACCAGTCCTTTTTGCAGCCTTCTTTGGCACTTTTTTCTGAATATTTTTATATGTATAAAAAACTGGAAGTTGCAAATAAAGTTTATTATTATTATTATTTGTTTCGTTTGTAAAAGTTAAGCTGAATGTTTCTGTCAACATTTCTGAGGATTCGAGGTTACTGGAACTGAGATAACCATTAGCTTTTCGTAACAAAGGAACATAAACTTTTGAGTTTAGGCTACTACAGTTATACTTATATATTTTTTTTCGGATTGTCTAGAGTTTGTAAGGATCTCTTCGTATTCAATTCTTGCCGAACGAATTGTAGCAGAAAGTATGTTAGAGAAGTTTCTGTGTACTTCATGGTCAGTTAGGATATTTGATTTTTTATATTTTATTCACAAACTTTTTTTGTTGTGAATTAAGGACATTATATCAGCGTTGATCCAGGGCTTGAGAGGATTTTTGCGAAAACATTTTGATTATTATAAGACATAAAAATATGGTTGATGTTTTGTTATGATCTAAACACATTTTAGAAACTTTTATTTTAAAATCTTGTTTAGCTAAGTTCGTAATGTTAACATAAAAATTACAACATTTTTCACAATTTTTTTCTTAAGATAAAACCTTAGATAAAAGAGACCAGAGATATAACATACACCGGTGTTTAACCTGCGCAAATGTTGCCAATTTCTAAAGAAAGGTTAACGGAGTGGGGAACTGGGCAGGAACCCGAACTCTGTGACAGGGACCGGACTTTGTTTATTAGCATCATAATGAACTATTAGATTTATTTAAAATATACGTTTAATGGAATTTTGTATTATCAAATAAATTTAATATGATTTTTTAATATCAAATAGATGCCACGACATTTTTTGTAAAGAGAAGACCTTTTATAGAATATTTAGTTAGCTATTATTTACTACGGACTTTTCTGTAAGAGACTACAGTAAAATATTGAAATAGAATATTGTTAATCGAGTAAGAAATGGTACTCATTGTCTACGAGTATTATAAAAAAAGCATGTGCGCAGGCGAATACTGCAAATAAAACCTTGTGAGTTGAATATTATATTTTTTCCACGATTATCACATAATATTAAAAATTAGTCAAAATGAGAAAATGCTGTTTTGTATTATAACCTCAGAAAAAGATATACTAAAGCTTGTTTCTTTAGGAATATTAATTAATATATAGGATGAGTCACATAAAACTCTAGAAATGCATATGTCTGAAACCAGATAACATTTTAAAATTTAAACCTATTAAAAGGCATTTGGACGCTAAGAGTAGGTGATTATTGAAATAAATTATTGATCAATAATAATAATCGAATATTTTCGATCAATCGATTATTTTCAAACAATCTATTTTTGTTCGTATTTCCTTTAAAATCGACTACTTGATTATCTTTAAAAAATCAAAAATAATAGATTAATTAAAAAGCCAATTAACCGATAAATCAGTGTTTACAAAAAATAATAAACCAATTATCGTTTATTTTAAATAATGGATTATTTTTAAATAATCGATTTTTCAAAAAAAAAAAGATTTATTTCCTTTAAAATCAATTATTCGATCATTTTTGAAACAATGAAAATAATCGCTTAATCGAAAATAATCGATTAAGGGAAAATAACCAATTAATTAAGAAGCCGATTCTACGATAAATCGATTTTCCAAAAAAATAACTGAATTATCGATTATTTTCAAATAATCCTTTTGTTTTCATATTTCATTTAAAATTGATTATTTGAAAAAACGAAAATAATCGATTAATAAAAACCTGATTGACCGATAAATAGATAATTCTAAAAAATAACCGAAATATCTATTATATAAAATAACCGATTATATTCGATCAATCGATTATTTTCATATAATCTATTTTTTCCCATTTCTTTTAAAACAAATTATTCGAATACCTTTGAAAAATTGAAAATAATCGATTAATCGAAAATATTCGGTTAATCAAAAATAACCGATTAAGCGAAAATAATCAATTAATTAAGAAGACGAATCTACGATAAATCGATTTTCCAAAAAAAAAATCCTTTTCTTTTTTCATATTCCTTTTAAAATTGATTATTTAATTTTCTTTGAAAAATCGAAAATAATCGATTAATAAAAAGTTGATTGACCGATAAATCGATCATTCTAAAAAATAACCGAAATATCGATTATATAATATATAATAAATATTTATTTAAACCCCTTAATGCGGATCTGAAGTATTCAGCTCAAAGAATCATGGCGACTTTATGTCAAAACGTCAACAAATATTTACCGCTGAAAACGTATTAATTTCTCATTTTTCATAACATTGACACTTATATTATTTGTGTATACAATTTTTTACCATACATCGTGGCATTTTCAACTTGAAATTGAATAACTAACACTTTAAATTGCTAATAACACCAACAAATAATTCAAAAAACGGCGGTCCATAAATGATTTACTCACGCGGAGACAAGCATAGAATAGAAATTTCGGAGCAATTCGGATGGCGTCGTGAACACAATGATTTTTAATTGGTGGGTTACTTAGGGTTGGAATAGACAACATGCGCGATGTGCAATGTTACATCTTTGGTCTCTTTTATCTAAGGATAAAACCGAGGAACTCGCATTTTTAATTTTTTGGGGTCGTAAGCCTCAATGGTTTTTTAAATGCTTAAAATGATACATTTACCTAATTTGTAAAGTGACTTTTTGGATTTTGTGGCCATATTGTAGTACACGTTACCCTCTGTGAAATAGTACCAATATCGTTTTTACTTTCCTATCTGTATACAGATATAAGGAAAGTATAGGAATCATGATTTTTTTCGACCTCGAGTTTTCGACGGATTTTTACGTTTTGAGGTCCCCTGAATCCGTTTTGACTATTTTCGCGTTGATGTATGATGTGTGTCGCATAACTCATGAACCGATACACAGAAAAACACCAAATTTAAGCTTTATTCCAGCGTCTAATGAACTGATTAGATTTTGGACAGAGTCGGAACATCTGGGGGGGTACTTTATAGGTGGTCATTTTTATATTTTATGGAATATATCTGTTATTTACGTTTGGAGAAGAAAATTCTTTAAATAAAAGTTACTTCTAATAAAATTATCTATAATTTTTGTTCTATACAAAATTTTCCTAAAATGGTCCGTATTCGAGAAATTTGACAAAATGTAAAAAAAATAATTTTTTATAAAAATTGTTCAAATAAAAGTTGTTTGTAATATAATTCTCTATAATTTTTATCCTATACATAATTTCTCTAAAATGGACCGTATTTGAGATATTTGAGAAAAAGTGTAAATTTAGAATTTTGAAGAAAACTCAAAAACGAATAAAGAAAAAAACATTAAATTTTAAACTTAAGGTTTATTTCGGCCTGACGTGAAATGATTAGATTTTGGACAAAGTCGGAACATCTGGGGGGGTACTTTATGGGAGGTGTCATAGGGTCCCGTAGCGTCGATCCAATTTTTACCCGAGTTGCAGCTCCGCAATGATACCCTATGTGTATGGACACCATACAAGTACCCCAATTAACCGAATCCGCAAACACTCATTTTTGCAATCACACATAGAGTTACTCTTACGTCGACACAAGTACTTGTGGTTTTACATCTAGCATTCGTATTCGAAAGCTAAAAAATTATTTTAATTTTTAATATTAAATTCATACTAAATAATCAATCACGAAGTAATCCTAAATCTTCCCAAAGTTCAGAGATTAGTTACTCTTTCTCATGGGAACAACTTCGAACATTCATATTTCCGTATTTCATTTATACCCGAATGAAATACTTACATACGCAGAAATATTTCAAAAATGTGCAAATTTCTGATTTTTATGAAAATTGTTGAACTAAAAGTTGTTTGCGATATCGATCTCTATAATTTTTGTTTATATATGATTTTTCTAAAATGAACCGTAATGGAAAAGTGCTAAATTTAAATTTTTCATTATTTTCGTTTTCAATGAATATCTATAGAAAAATGTTTCGGGGTAGATGTATGTGGACAATGTATATATTTAGTTTATCCGCTAAACATTTATAGATATGCTACAATAGGTTGTACAAAATAACCGGAAAAAGCCTATAATAACTAGACACATCAGATTTTTTGAAAATTTTAAACTATATTGGTTTTTAGTTTAATCACTCTCTTAAAGAAAGAATTAGTAGTAAAACTTCCACCTTCAATTTTATTTAAACTTGAAACTCCGCTGTATTATTTAAAATATTTAATTTTCTTAGGAATTTGTCAACATATTGTGGGGATGGATCCAAAGAAAATCGGAAGTTCTACTGACAAACCAGCAGCTAACAAAGATGAAGAAACCTGTCTTATCTACCAAGAATACCTCCTAGATGATAGCTTAACTGTCAATGATGTCCTAGTTAATAACAATTTAGAAATAGTGGATTTCAAAAGATTTGAATGTGGCGAAAGTGCAAATGCAATTGGAGACCAACCATTGGAATATGTAGAAACATGTCAGTGAAATGGAAGTGTTAAGAATTTGTTAATTTTTAATCGTTTTTTTTATATAATTTATTGTAATATGTTGTAAAAAGATTAAATGAGAAAGTATCAGAAATTTTAGTTTTTTATTGCAGCGAAGGCTTTGGAAAATTTTATAACATAATATGTGTATTGCCTTTGAATGATTTATACCGTGTGTCACTTATACATACTCCATAACAATACCGTTTCGTTGTTCCTTTCCGTACAGATAAAATAATTATAAATGATTGCAAAAATTTGTGTTTCAATTAAGACACTAAACTTATTATTACTTTGCTTTTTCTTTCTTTTTTATATGAATATACTTAAATTAATATTTATCAATCATAATTTTTACAAAAACAGTACGAAAAATATAGCTGACACTGACGCATGCGCACAAAAAAAATTGTGATGAAAAGGTCTATTGGGTCCAGCAAGAACTCACCAACTGCAATGAGCGTGAACTGAACGCCAACTGAACGAAGTTTATAATAGTCGCGTCAAATTAGCATGAAAAAAGTGAAAATTAACAACTTGTTGCGAAGAAGTCCGATTGAGATGCGGTTTTCTGCAAAATGTTCAGGAAACCGTCTATAACAAAAGGTATATCTAACCTTTGTACGCTTGCAAATTCTTAATTGTTTATTTAACAAATGAGGACATTAGAGTGTTGATGAATATGTGACAAATGTCACACACGGTTCAACGAAAATGTCTGGAAAATGTTCTCTTGGGGGGTTTTAATTAATCGTAGAAATTAAATTGATTGTTAATTAAGCGTGTTTTTTGCAATGTTCCTATCAGAAATTTATTCTTAATATTTTTTAATAATTAAAGTTATTCTAATTTTGACTTATAAAGTGACATCTTTTGTAATCGCATCTATTGTGAATTGAACCGTGTCGCGAAATGCAAAATTGACTACATGTTCAATGAGGACCGAAAACAAATAATAAATAATTATTAATAGTCACCTAATGTATCTATCCGGCACCATTGACAAACACATCACACACTAAATACATTGTATAACAATGTTATTAATAATAAATAAACCGAACTATAAAAAAAAATTATATCCACGTGCACTTCCGATATATTTTTCGTTTGAAGGTGCGAGAAGTACTGATTAATTTTTAATACACTTTAAATATAAAAACCCTTTACATAATGATATTAATGATTCACCAACGTTGGCTCATTCTGGACGATATCGAAAAAAAAAAAACATACTGATTGTCCCAGATTAAAATTATATTTTATATAAAATTCGAGGTCGAATATTTTTAATGATTTCATGTTCAAGTTTTTCCACTATATTGTTAAATGCGGGTAAGCCGGAAAAAACAATATAAGATCCAGAATTTTAGATAAGGCATTAGCAGAGTTGCGTCGGATATACAGGGTTGGGCAAACCTCTGTCGTAGTTCTATAACTCCTATTATGCAAATCTTAACGATTTATTTGAAGTATACCTGTCAATGGTGGTCAAAACCAAATATCCCAAAATTATTTTCTTGTGTACAGGGTGGCCCAATAGTAAATTAGGCAAATGACTTATTTTTTTTTTAAATGGAATGAACCAACTTTTTTCCAATTTTAGGTACTCTATGGTCACTAGTGCATACCCACAAAATATTGTTTCTAACATCCTACCCCTTTCGCAGAAAAAGAAGAAATACCAAAAAATATTACAATTTCAGACGCCTATTAAAATATGCAGTGATCTCTTGAATTTGACGTAAGAATTTAAAAAACTACAAATGTATAAAGCCAATAGACCAAAGATTTTTTTAGACCAAGTTTTAATTTTTTATTTTGTACAGAGTGGTCACAAATTAATTTCAATTTCCAAAAATGTCTAGGACATTTTTTTCAAATAGAACACCCTGTATTACTATTCATCGATGAAACGAGAATTTTATACCCTTCGACTTCCCCATGTACTTTCCTATACCTATCTGTCGTCGTTTAAAAGTAAATTCCAAAAAGACATTGATCTATCAAAAATCCAATTTCTACGAGTGGTTTTATTGAAAGTGAACATTCAATCAAGTAGGCTGGGTCTTAATGAAGTGTCAGATTATTTATTAATGAAGTGTCAAGTTATTTTTACTGATCGCGATAATTCTTCTATTAATAATGAATTTTACGAAAAACGAATTAATTGACATGGTCTGTGTTTTGGGAGAATCCGACAGAAATTGTTTATTGGCAAAAAGAATTTATCATCAACGATATCCCGATAGACGCATCCCTGATCAAAAAAGTTTTGAAAAGTTACATGAAAGATTTACCGAAACAGGAAATGTTGCTTATAAAAAACCAATAATTAGGCATTCCAAACAAATGAATTACCAGTGGGCAGGTTTGATATATCTAAGGGTGGCGACATATGGTGTATTCTTTCTACTTTACGTAAAATCATGAATAATGGATTACATTTAAATATTTTATGTCAAACACAATAAAAATAATATTTAAAAAACCTACCTATACATTTCTTCATAAATTGACAGGCTTGGCAACTACTACTTCGAATAAAAATAGCGTCCAAGTTGCAAGACTATGTCGCTACCCCCTTAGATATACAAGAATTTCCCACTGGTACATAATGTTTGACAGGTCGTTGGAATGCCTAATTGACAAACGTGCTACTGATAATGATAACCAATTATCTGTAATTTTGACAGCGATAGAAGATCCTCATGTAAGTCAAAAAAAGATTGCCGAAGTAGTAGGTATAAGTAGAATATCCGTTAGAAGGATTTTAAAATAGCATCAATATCATCCTTATAAAATACAATTGCATCAAGAGCTGAAAGACACCGATTTTGATTATAGAATGGTGTTTTGTAACTGGGCAAAAACTAAACTGCAACAAAATCCATTTTTTTTTATATAGTGCTGTTTTCTGATGAATCTACATTCCACAAGAACGGATTCGTTAATAGACATAATTTCCACTATTATTCCACGAAAAATCCTAACATCATCAGAACACATAGCCAAGAAAGATGGAGTGTAAATGTTTGGGAAGGTATAATTGGGGATCATGTTATTGGGCCGTATTTTTTTGAAGGCAACTTAAATGGTCTGATGTATTTAGATTTTTTAGCAAATCATCTTCTTACTTTACTTGAAAACATTTCCCTTGCTGTAAGACTAACAATGTGGTACCAACATGATGGGACAGTAGCGCATTTTTTACGCGAAGTGGCAGATGAATTAGATGAAAAGTTTCCAAATAGATGGATTGGTAGAAATGGTCCAAAAAAATGGCCAGCTCGATCACCTGACTTTACAAAACCCGATTATTTTTTGTGGGGTTATATTAAAAATCTAGTCTATCTTACGCCACCTACAACACCTGAAAATATGAAAGAAAGGATAGTGCAAGCTTTCCATTCCATTACACCTGATATGCTTAGAAACGTTTCTCGATCATTCGGCCCAACGAATAAATGTTTGCATTAGAGAAAATGGCAGACATTTTGAGCATCTTTTATAAAATGTAAATTTATGTTTTAGGATAAATTTCAAATAAATTTTATTATCGTAGTTTTCTTCCTTTTGAATTTATTTTATAACGGCGACAGATAGGTATAGGAAAGTACATAGGGAAGTGGAAGGGTATGAAATTCTCCTTCAGTTGATGAATAGAAATACAGGTTAATACATTTGAAAAAATTTAAAAAATTTTCCTCGAAATTTTTGGAAAGTGAAATTAATTTGTGACCACCCTGTACAAAATAAAAAATTCAAACTTGGTCCAAAAAAATCTTTGGTCTATTGGCTTTATACAATCGTAGTTTTTTAAATTCTAACATCAAATTTGAGAAAGCACTGCATATTTTAATAGGCGTCTGAAAATGTAATATTTTTTGGTATTTTTTCTTTTTCTGCGAAAGGGGTAGGATGTTAGAAACAATATTTTGTGGGTATGCACTAGTGACCATAGAGTACCTAAAATTGTAAAAAAAGTTGGGTCATTCCATTTAAAAAAAATTAAGTGATTTGCCTAATTTACTATTGGGCCACCCTGTACACAAGAAAATAATTTGGGATATTTGGTATTGGCCACCATTGACAGGTATACATCAAATAAATCGTTAAGATTTGCATAGTAGGAGTTATAGAACTACGACAGAGGTTTGGCCAACCCTGTAGAACAAAAATATCCGAGTACCGGATACGGATACTCACACGACTAATTTTGCAATAGCGCATTTTGGTGCAATAGTTTTCTTTTTGCAAAAATATCATTGGGGGTGCCAACTTCACCAACCTCGAATTTTATATAAATTAGAATTTTAATTTGGGACAATCAGTGTTTTTTTTGCGATATCGTTCAGAATGAGCCACCGTTCGTAAATCATTATGTAAAGGGTTTTTATATTTTAAAATTTTAAAGAGTATTAAAAATGAATCAGTACTTCTCGTACCTTCAAACGAAAAATATATCGGAAGTGCACGTGTGATAATATCAGTTTTGTTGTATAGTTCGATTTATTTATTGTTAATAAAAATTTTAACAATGTATTTAGTATGTGATGTGTTTGGTCAATGGTGCCGATGTTTTTAAATGAACTAACAGACGTAATATATGCTCGAATAACAGACACATTAGGTGAGTATTATTAATGGTTTATTATTTTATTATTTTCACTTAAATTGGAAGAGAGTGGGGGTCCATAACGCTCTAGTATCACAAAAAATAAGCGATTTAGAAAAAATAAAACCATTTTGAATGTGGTAGAGACCAGTGCCAGTACCAGTGCCAGAATATATTTTTGTTGTGTACTAGATCTGTCTAAGAAATGTACCAGATGCCATAAAATGAACCAGATTCTATAAATTGTACCATATTTTTCGAATTATGATGGTTTGATTCAGAAGACCAATAAAAAAGCTTTTATCGAAAACGAACACAAACAAGGAAGAACCCAACCATATATTATTTTACCCGTCAAATGGAAACGGACTGAAAAAAGTAAAAGTACTAGATTTTGCTTTGAGTGTACTAGAGTAGGTACTACCAGATTCTTAAATAATGTACTAGATTGGCAACACTGAATTTCCACTACTCGTCAACAATGTCCCTTTTATGGAGGGTAGAAAAAAGGAGGACAATCTTATATGGATCTTTATATTAAAAAGTGGCCACCAAAATGTATGCAATTAAGATGGCGCTCGTGTAGCCAAGGGACAAAATCCAATGCTATATACTCATCTAGATTGCTCATTCATAAGAATTATTTATTAGGCATTCCAAACTGAATGACTACCAGTGGGTTTTGACAGGTTATGATGTGGCAAAGTTATGGCAACTCTGTAGGCCTGGTGATTTGACAAGGTGAGTGAAATAGATAGTTACATAGATTGATCATCCCTATTTTTTAAAATAAACATAAGCTTATGCCTTGAAGTAAACATATAAGCAATTATTATTTTTTAAATATCTAAAGTCTGAAAATTGGTTTTAAAACACATTTTTGCTAAACTGATTCAAATTAATAAATATTTGCCAGGCAATATGGCTGCTCGCAAACGACCAGCTTTGAGCAATGTATATAACATATATGTATCATTGACCCTGTTAATGACAACATGACAACAGGGTTGCCATATCTAAACTGTCAGTACCCACTGGTAGCCATTTGGACAGGTTGTTGGAATGCCTAATTGGGCATTCCAAACTGAATGCCTACCAGTGGGCTTTGACGGGTTATGATATTGCAAAATTATGGCAACCCTGTAGACCTGGTGATTTGACAAGGTCAATGAAATAGATAGTTACATAGATTGATTATCCATATTTTTCAAAATAAACATAAGCGTATGCCTTGAAGTAAAAATGTAAGCAATTATTTATTTTTAAATATCTAAAGGCTAAAAATTGGTTTTAAAACACATTTTTGCTAAACCGATTCAAATTAATAAACATTTGCCAGGCAATATGGCCGCTCGTAAACGACCAGCTTTGAGCAATCTATATAACTATATATGTATCATTGACTCTGTTAATGACAACATGACAACAGGGTTGCCATATCTAAACTGTCATTACCCACTGGTAGCCATTTGGACAGGTCGTTGGAATGCCTAATTGTTTATTTTATTATTTTTCAATAAAATTTGACTATTGTCGTGTATTGTCAAAATTTATCTACGATCACAGAACACTTACTCTTCTACGATCAGTCACTTTCCACGGTGTAGTTTTTAGTTTTTTATGGTTTAGCAATATTTATTACTATATACATCATTGGTGTCATTGTGTGATCTGAATTATCGACTGTCGAGGTCCCCTGGGCACAGAAGTGCCATCTTTAATTGTATACATTTTGAGGGACACTTTTTGTATACAGAGATTGTTCTCCTTTCCTCTACCCTCCATAGTCCCTTTCTTGCAAGGACTTTATTCGTTTTTTCTCTATTTGGCCTTCATTCAATTGGATATTGGGTCAATGTCATCTTTAATAATTATTTATATTATCTCAATATACAGGGTTGGCTAAACCTCTGTCGTAGTTCTATAACTTCTACTATGCAAATCTTAACGATTTATTTGATGTATACCTGTCAATGGTGGCCAATACCAAATATCCCAAAATTATTTTCTTGTGTACAGGGTCGCCCAATAGTAAATTAGGCAAATCACTTAATTTTTTTTAAATGGAATGACCCAACTTTTTTTACAATTTTAAGTACTCTATGGTCACTAGTACATACCCACAAAATATTGTTTCTAACATGCCACCCCTTTCGCAGAAAAAAAAAAATACCAAAAAATATTACTTTTTCAGACGCCTATTAAAATATGCAGTGCTCTCTCGAATTTGATGTTAGAATTTAAAAAACTACGATTGTATAAAGCCAATAGACCAAAGATTTTTTTGGACCAAGTTTGAATTTTTTATTTTGTACAGGGTGGTCACAAATTTTTTTTCACTTTCCAAAAATTTCGAGGGAAATTTTTTAAAATTTTTCAAATGTATTACCCTGTATTTCTATTCATCAACTGAAGGAGAATTTCATACCCTTCCACTTCCCTATGTACTTTCCTATACCTATCTGTCGCCGTTATAAAATAAATTCAAAAGGAAGAAAATTACGATAATAAAATTTATTTGAAATTTATCCTAAAACATAAATTTACATTTTATGAAAGATGCTCAAAATGTCTGCCATTTTCTCTAATGCATACATTTATTCGTTGGGCCGAATGATCGAGAAACGTTTCTAAGCATATCAGGTGTAATGGAATGGAAAGCTTGCACTATCCTTTCTTTCATATTTTCAGGTGTTGTAGGTGGCGTAAGATAGACTAGATTTTTAATATAACCCCACAAAAAATAATCGGGTTTTGTTAAGTCAGGTGATCGAGCTGGCCATTTTTTTGGACCATTTCTATTAATCCATCTATTTGGAAACTTTTCATCTAATTCATCTGCCACTTCGCGTAAAAAATGCGCTGCTGCCCCATCATGTTGGTACCACATTGTTAGTCTTACAGCAAGGGAAATGTTTTCAAGTAAAGTAGGAAGATGATTTGCTAAAAAATCTAAATACATCAGACCATTTAAGTTGCCTTCAAAAAAATACGGCCCAATAACATGATCCCCAATTATACCTCCCCAAACGTTTACACTCCATCTTTCTTGGCTATGTGTTCTGATGATGTTAGGATTTTCCGTGGAATAATAGTGGAAATTATGTCTATTAACGAATCTATTCTTGTGGAATGTAGATTCATCAGAAAACAGCACTCTATAAAAAAAAATGGATTTTGTTGCAGTTTAGTTTGTGCCCAGTTACAAAACACCATTCTATTATCAAAATCGGTGTCTTTTAGCTCTTGATGCAATTGTATTTTATAAGGATGATATTGATGCTGTTTTAAAATCCTTCTAACGGATGTTCTACTTATACCTACTACTTCGGCAATCTTTTTTTGACTTACAAGAGGATCTTCTATCGCTGTCAAAATTACAGATAATTGGTTATCATTATCAGTAGCACGTTTGTCAATTATTGGTTTTTTATAAGCAACATTTCCTGTTTCGGTAAATCTTTCATGTAACTTTTCAAAACTTTTTTGATCAGGGATGCGTCTATCGGGATATCGTTGATGATAAATTCTTTTTGCAAATAAACAATTTCTGTCGGACTCTCCCAAAACATAGACCATGTCAATTAATTCGTTTTTCGTAAAATTCATTATTAATAGAAGAATTATCGCGATCAGTAAAAATAACTTGACACTTCATTAATAAATAATCTGACACTTCATTAAGACCCAGCCTACTTGATTGAATGTTCACTTTCAATAAAACTACTGGTAAAAATTGGATTTTTGATAGATCAATGTCTTTTTGGAATTTACTTTTAAACGACGACAGATAGGTATAGGAAAGTACATGGGGAAGTCGAAGGGTATCAAATTCTCGTTTCATCGATGAATAGTAATACAGGGTGTTCTATTTGAAAAATTTGAAAAAATGTCCTAGTAATTTTTGGAAATTGAAATTAATTTGTTAAGTTATTGGTACTTCGAGTCGGATTTAAAAGAAAACAACCAGCATAAAGAAAAGAAAAATACATTTCAAATATAAACCGCTTCCTGGTTTAAAAGTGTTCCTGAGAGTTAGTCCTGATTCCTGGTGAAAGAAACCGCCTCCTGGTTTAAAAGTGCTGTTCCTGAGAGATATTCCTGTACAAAGAAGCTGTTCCTGGTTACGAGCAAAACATTTCTAACTTATCACGAGATAAAAGGTCAGATAAATTTATTCTTAAGGCATTATAAATTTCAAAAAGACAATTGTAAATATTTCTAAAAAAATTTCTTTATAATATCTATTTAGTTAATGAGTTGGTTTCCTTTACATATTGATTGTATATTTATTAGTAAAATAGAAATGGAAGCGTTTGTTAAGCAGCGAGCTATAGAAAAAGGAAAGATAACAAGAATTGAAAATTGGATCGAAATTAATCAAAATATTGAATTGCGCACATATGAATTTAAAACTAGATTAGAGCTCTTAACTAACGCTTTTGAAACTTACTGTTCCATTCAAAATGATATTGAAATGTTAGATGATACTCAATGTACAGACCGGGATATCGTTGAAGAAAGATATTGTTCAGCTCGTACCGTAATTGAAGAAAGAATTCATTCTTCTTCTAGTTTATTGAATTTAAGTCAAAATTCTAGATCCATTTCTCGTATAAATAAACCGCAATTAGACATTCCAGAATTTACTGGAGATATTACTCAATGGAATTCCTTTTTTGAGTTATTTGAAAATTTGATTGAAAAAGATACTTCATTAACAGAAGTAGAAAAACTTATATATCTTAAATCCTATTTAAAAGGGGAACCCTTAAACTTAATTTCAAATTTGCAATTAATTAACGATAATTTTAAGGTAGCACTAGATTCATTAAAAAATAGATACCAAAATCAATTGAATATTATATATGCGTACATAAAAAACTTATTAGATTTACAAAATAAAAAATTAAAACTTGGTCTAAAAAAATCTTTGGTCTATTGGCTTTAAACATTTGTAGTTTTTTAAATTCTAACGTCAAATTCGAGAGAGCACAGCATATTTTAATAGGCGTCTGAAAATGTAATATTTTTTGGTATTTCTTCTTTTTCTGCGAAAGGGGTAGGATGTTAGAAACAATATTTCGTGGGTATGCACTAGTGACCATAGAGTACCTAAAATTGGAAAAAGTTGGGTCATTCCATTTAAAAAAAAATAAGTGATTTGCCTAATTTACTATTGGGCCAGCCTGTTCACAAGGTATACTTCGAATAAATCGTTAAGATTTGCATAATAGGAGTTATAAAACTACGACAGAGGTTTGGCCAACCCTGTATATGTTGTTTATATAATATAACCAAATAATAATACATTGCTAATTTAAATCCATGGAAATATAATAAGGCACGTAGAATTGATGGTCTACGGATATCTATTTCTTGACGTCCTGAGGATTTACTAAACTGGACATAATTGGTCCTGAACGTACAGACGATAAATGGACGTGTAATGGACGTTTTTCGGACGTCCTGTGCTATCTGGAATAATTCATAGCCTCTTTTAAGGTATTTGAGCAGTCTGCTTCACAGATGAAAATTAAATTTCAAAGACCATTTTTTAACGAAACATACAAATTTCAATCCTTTTAATATTATCAAAACAAGTCTTTCAACTTATTAATTAATTTATCTGTTTTGTTCAAATATCGTTTTCAAAATTTAACTTTTATAGAGCTTCCTCAAATACCTACCTCGAAAAAGATTATGAAATTTAAACGAAAGTTTGTTTTTTTTTAATAATTTTCGCCTTTTACTAATCAAAATACTTACCTTAAAAAATTACAAATTGAGCATTGCACTTGTTATCACCACCGTCGAATTAGCAAAAATAATTCTATGCTGTAATAAGACAGCATTTTTATAATTAAAAACAATAAACAAGTCAGAGTAGGTGTTCTGTGAACAAGTCATTTGTTGTCTATTTCTAATTTAGACAAGTTCATGCGGCACCTTACTTGCTAATTTATATGGTATATATACGATGCGCGGTTATATTAGGTAGTGTAAATAACACCCGTGTTCCTTATTTAATAATTATTATTGAATAATTATTTTTTCCTACGACCACTTAGGAAAGTGACACATATCACACTATATAGTCCTATGGAAAGTGCCCTATATCACACGCGTATGAATAAGAATTTACTTTCCACCCGAGTGAGAATATGTTACTTTCCGCAGTAGTTGTCACAAAATGTCAAACAGCTAATTTCCATTTTGATCTATGTAATATCCATATTAATACTAAAATCGATATGATTGTTAAATTATTGAAATTGTTGTAAATTAGATCCTAGATATTTATCTTTAACAATTATTATTAAAATAATTTTAAAATAATGTTTGCTCTTTATTCTGGTTGAATACATAATCGATTAGATCATTCAATTGACACAAGGGCTATTAGCTCAGGTGGTTAGGACGTGGAACTTATCAACTTTGCCATTTTTCGACCGCGTTCAATCGATGGTTCAAATCCTGACGTGTCAGAAATTTTTTTTCTAGTTTTTTTTTTTTGTTTAAAAAATATGAAAATTGAATAAATACGATTATTATTGTTGATTATTTTTTTAAATACATTTTAATTATTATAGTAATAATAACCTTGGTTTTACATTTTTTTGATGATATTATTTTGTGGTCGTAGGAAAAATATTGTACATCACTTGTGTGAAAAGTGATTTTCCACACTCGTGTGATAGTCGCACTCGGCTTGCGTCTCGTGCGACAATATTTCCCACTCGTGTGAAAAATGTCACTTTCCACACTCGTAATGTAATATACTATTTCGTAATTACCTATTTTCTATATAGTATTTTAACTTTCTTGTAAAAACAGTGATAAAAAATGTTTTTACAAATGAAAGGCCCTGATGTCTGATCTTATTGCTGTTGATATTCAGTTCAAATTCCTGGGTGTTCATGAATTTATTACTGAATTTCCTTTTATATTTTAATTACTTTAGAAGTTTGATAAAACCATACGCTTATAGATGTATAATTATATTTTTCTATGCTGTTTGTACACAAAAATAAAAAAAAACGAGTATAATATATATTCCAAAACGTTACATCAGATAATACATCAATATATAAAATACTTAAAAATTTTGAGTCTTTAATGGAATTTACATAATTTAATTTGCGTACCATTTTCATGATATTTTAGTCATTATACTATCTAATAATAAGAAAAAAGAAGTAATTAAATTTTTGTATTGAAAAAAAATATTGACTTCAAATGAAGAAGCAAAGTTTTTCGAAACATACATATGTTGTGCATTGTAAAATAAAATCTTATGACATGACCGATAGTAACAAGGAACATACTTAATTTTAGTGAGCCAATATAACTTAATTATTGAATTTTTAAATAAAGAAAATGTAAATAAATAATTATTCGGTTCACAAAAGTTTGTGGCCAAAAAAAAAAACTACATTTAGAGCCAATTCTCAAAAAAAATATTTATTTAGTAAATTTTAAGCTTGAGTTTGGAATGTTTTAAAATATCATGAACTAACATTGATACTAAATTTTAATTTAATAGACATTCAAATCTATATTACATATGTACCTAAATCTAAAAAGTATATGCACATTTTAATCTTTGCAGTATTTAAATATAATGTTATCTAAGATTAAATTAATTTAACTGGGACAATTTTTCAATACCAATTCAAATTCAGAAATGTATAAAATATTGCACGTGCATTTTTAAACCCATAATATAACATTACATTTCAAATATCACAACCCATTTCCATTTTATTTTTATAAAAAAAATCTTACACTTGTTTGTAGCACCACTTAAATATTTTAAGACAATGAATGCAGGGGCGACTTCAGGGGGGAGGGCTATGGGGGCAATATGCTAAAAACGAAAATACTAATGGCAATGCCTCCCACCTGAAAATTCGTTCTGAAAACGCCCTTGAATGAATAGTAAATGATTCAGATTATTATTTTATTTTAATAAGTTTGTGACAAAAATGTGATTCATCTAAATCATTTTCCATCCGTCTCAACACTTTCCTACATAATTTGTTTTTTCTACATTTAACCAAAGTGGATTTTTATAATAAAGTATCCAAATTCCTATTTCATTTACTCAATTTATCAATTAGAACTATCCAATGACGAACAACTGCTAGACTAATTTTTTTTACAAAAATCGAATTGCAAACATTCAAGGATTATGAGATAGTATAGGAGAGGCTTGTTACAAGGATGGTTTATGGTTATAATTCGGAACTGACTTAACATAAGGTTCTAAAACGCACAAATGGCTTACAAAATTACATTAAATAACTATATTTGTATTTTTATTACAAGTTATTACTAGTGCAGGGCGATTATCAAAATAAATAATCGATTATCGAATATTTTAAATAATCGATTATTTTCGATCAATCGATTAATAAAAAAATATATAATAATCGACTAATCGATTGAACAGGCCCGCGAAAATATTGTGATCTAGCCATTTTAATATTTTTCACCTATTTACAACTTCTATATAGCTAAAATAACCCCCTTTTTATTCTATCACGTAAACTTTTTTTGTAAACTAGTATCAAGGGTATTATCCTTGAACATTACAAACAAATTAATTTGAATTACTTATTTTTGTTCAAAACGTTGAAATTCGTTAAAAGCTCGTTTTAATTTGCGCATTTGTAGGGGGATTTACCGATACTTACTAGAATATTGTTGGCGGTTCACCGAGACTCAATTTATTCAGGAAAGAGGGCGATATATTTAGTATCCCCGTGGTATTGAGACAGGCGTTGTCTATCGAATTCTATCGGTGTTTCGTTGTGTACTTTCTATTAAAAAAATGTCTAGTAGGTGTTATATTTGTGGAAACTTTATAGTGAAGAAGTTTAGAAACATTACTGATTTCTTGGAGATCAAGATAAACCTTGGGCGCCACATGTTATCTGCAAGATTTGCGAAGAAGCCTTGAGGCATTGGTTTAAAAGAATAAGAAAATCCCTACCGTTTGGAATACCAATGGTCTGGAGAGAACATAAAAATCACATTGACGACTGCTATTTTTGTCTTTGTGATATTAAAGGTCATAACACGAAATCGCTAAAGTATATTAACTATCCTAATCTTTCGTCTGCAATAAGACCAGTTCCACATGACGCTGATATACCTGTACCTATTCCACCTAAAGTATTACAGTCTATCGAATCAGAATCTTCAACAGATTCAGAAATTGACATTTTTGAGCCTTTTACCTCAAGAACCCGTTAACCGCAGCTATTTTCTCAAGTAGAACTGAGATTTGGGATTTGGGACTTCCAAAAGACCTCTCTAAGGTTTTAGGATCAAGGCTTAAAGAAAAAAAATTACTTGCTCCAGGTACTACATTTTATTGGTATAGAAATCGTGAGGCTGAATTTGTCAATTACTTTGCCGCAGCTGGTTCACTTGTATATTGTCAAAACGTATCTGACTTGGTTATTCACCTGGGTGCTCCTGAATACAATTCTGCCGAGTGGAGACTTTTTATAGACTCTTCAAAGAGAAGTCTTAAAGCTGTTCTACTTCATAATGGCAATTTATATGCATCTGTTCCTGTTGGTCATTCTACTCAGCTAAAAGAAAATTACGAAAATCTTAAGGTACTGCTTTTAAGAATAAACTACAGATAACATAACTGGATTCTATGTGGTGACATTAAAATTTTAGGGTTGCTTTTAGGTCAACAATCCGAATATACGAAATACCCATGTTTCCTAAGTGAGTAGGACAGTAGAGCAAGAGATGACCACTGGACCAAACAAAACTGGCCACCAAGAAAAAATTTAACGTCTGGCTCCAAAAACGTAATTTGGGAAAGCCTAGTTGATCCCTCTACATATAAAATTGGGGCTGATGAAACAATTTGTCAAAGCTCTAGACAAAAATGGTGCTTGCTTTAAGTACTTGTGTGAAACATTTCCTGGTCTCTCTGAAGCTAAATTAAAAGAAGGCATCTTTGTTGGGCCACAAATAAGAAGGTTCATGAAAACTACTGAAATTGAGACGGTTATGCAGGAAGACGAAAAAGAAGCATGGATAGCTTTTAAACAAGTTATAAATAAGTTTCTATAGTCTATTTTTATGCATGAGAGAGTAATAAAACAGCATTTCCAATGCAAAACTTACGGTAATTTTAAATATTTTTACAGAATAATCTAAATATTTTCTAAAATTGTAATAAATGTACCTGAGCTATTACAAGTTTTGGGTCTTTTATTGGTCCTTTATAAACATAAGCTGTACAGAACAATAGAAAAAGGTTTGGACAGGCCAAAAGCCCTGTGTATTAAAGATTACATAGCCGTATCTTAAGATTATTTTCAATAAGTACCTATTTGCCAATTTTGTTATATTTTAATTCCAAGAACTTCTTACAGTAATCGAATTATAAGTAGATAAATACCTTCCCAACAAATTTCACCGAAAATGCGATTATAGGTTTTCCATTTAGTAAGGAGGTCCAAGTTATGTATTCTTGACAGTTTACTAAATGTCGTTTAGTTGCAACTTGCAAGGTGCAGTGTGAATTCTATTGTGATCATGGAAAATTTAGAAGGGCCGCGTAAACGACAAAAAATCGGTCCTTTAACAGTTAATGAACAAACATTAATATTTAATTATTTTAAATCATTTACAGACAAACATTTATGTAAAAGTGGTGATGACACAGTGGAATTAGTAGTACGCTTGGTGTTGGGAAATCTACGATTTATAGAGTTGTTAAAGAAGAGAAATGTGGCGAGTTTCAAACAGCACGTAAAGCTCCAGGAAAACCAAATTTTCAAATAGAAAATCTTTTGAAAGAAATACTTCGAAGGAAAGTGCATGCGATCTTCTTTAGAAAAGAATTTCCGACAGTAGACAAAGTTCTTGCCACGGTTCAATATGATAAGGATTACCCTGAAATGAGTCGAAGCACACTATGGAAACTTTTAAAAAAAATAGGTTTTCTATGGAAAAAGCATTCCAGAAAGTCTATTTTAATAGAAAGAAGCGATATTGTAGTATGGAGAAGAAATTGCCTAAGGACTATAAAAGAAATGAGAAACCAAAGAAGAAATATATTTTATTTAGATGAAACATGGATCAACGAGGGACATAAACCAAATAAATTTTGGCAAGATGAAACTGTTACAAGTCGAAGACTAATAATAGTACACATCAGTAGTTCAAACGGTTTTGTTAAAGGTGGTTTATTGACTTTTGAATCTACTCGTACCGGTGACTACCATGAGGACATGAATGCTGATGTCTTTAAAGAGTGGTTCGAACAAATTATAAATCTTCTTCCTCAGAACTGTATAATAGTAATGGATAATGTAAGTTATCACTCGAGACTTATAGAAAAAATGCCCACAACGAAGTGGTTAAAAAAAGATTTACAGAATTGGCTAAATTCAAAGAATATTAAGTTTCATCCCGGTTCTGTGAGAAAAGAACTGTTTCATTTGTGTTCCCTTCATAAAGAGAAATTAAAAAAATATGAAATTGATGAAATTGCAAAAAATCGTGTGATGACGGTGGTTAGATCACCACCATATCATTGCGAAGTAAACCCGATTGAACTGATATGGACACAAATAAAGGGAGAAGTTTCAAGAAAATATAATTCTTTTAAAATGAGTGATGTTAAACAGTTGTTTTTGGAGGCTGTAAATAATGTGAAGCCTGAAAACTGGGAAAAGGCAGTAAATCATACGATTAAAGAAGAAGAGAAAATGTGGAAGTTGGACAATATTATTGATGAAATGATCGAGCCACTCATTGTAAATATTGGTTGGGACAGTTCATCTTCTGATTTCGATTCTGATTTGGATTTGTAGGTAAGAAGTAGTTTTTATATTAAAATTATTATTTATGAATGTAACGTTGTTTAAAAGTCAAAGCTTAAACCCTTATACCTACATAACCCGTTTGACACAATGTGGAAAAATAAAACATTTTAGAAAAAATTGCACTTTTTTTTACCTTCAGCTGTTTAGAAGTTATAAGCAGGTTAATTAGGTGAAAATATGTGTATACTCGAGGAATAACTTCAAAAATATTTTAACTGTCTACTAAAAGAAGTGGCGCGCCTATGGATTACGAACGCTTTATTATTTTAATACTCTCTCATACATAAAAATAGACTATAGGAAACTACAAACACCCTGAATTTGAAAGTATTGTTGAAAACATGTTGGACAAATTTAAAAAGTTAGGCTCTAACATGAGCTTAAAAATCATTTTCTACATGCTCATCTTGACTATTTTCCGGATAATCTTGGCGATGTCAGTGAAGAGCAAGGGGAGCGCTTTTACCAGGACATAAAAGAGATGGAACGGCGATATCAAGGGAGCTGGGATATCAAAATGATGGCTGATGCTTAAAAGGGACCGTCCTACTACAGAATATGCACGAAAAACAACAAAAAGAAGCTTTTCCGGAAAGAGAGAAAGATTTTTCAATAAAACAAAGGATTAATGTATGTTATTTTTTAACTATTTCCCCAGTTTTATTGTTTGTTTTCTTGGTTTATTATTTTCTTTTTTATCCTAAGTATTGTTATGTGAGCCATTTCATTATTCAGTCATGCTCTAACCCTACAAGTCCCTCTCTGTCTTATTTGGCCTTTGAGGCTCAACTTGTCCGATTATTATACATAAAAAAACCCCTTAAGACCAAACCTATGGGACGACTATGGTGGAGACACTTTCGCGAACATTCCAGAGTCAACGAGATACTATTTCTAGAACGTGATAACGTTTCTGGTACATACTGGCAATTTTGGTGGGGGAGCATTCTAGACCACCAATTTTTATATAAATTGGTGGAGGAGAGCCATCAAAATCAATTATTATATGGACAGTGAAGATAAATAGTTATTAGTAGATAGACAGTGGTGAATATAAATAGTGAGCGATTCAAAGACATTCGATATATATAAATTAAATAGTAGTGTTAATAAATAAGTGTTTAAATAAATTATTTACAAATAAACTGTTGTTTTAAAGTAAACAAACATCACAGTATCTATAAATATATTTTTACTTTTTGCATTCTTGTAGTATTTTGTTTAAAAACCTTACGTGATAGAAAAAACTAAAAAGCAGATTTGAAATCAGCATCACTGAAATACCCAATTTCAGTTGAAAAGTTCAATTCACATTTTACAGAGTATTTAAACGTAGACCTGTGTTATTAATTGATTCTTTGCCCACCCCTAGTTGCAACTATCATAGTTGAAGGAGTTTTCAAGGACAGCAGTGTAAAGCGAGCGTTTTAGTCTCGCTCGTTATAATGCGACAGGCGATGCGACAGCTCTGTTTTTTTAATATAATACACAATCTAAATGCCTTGCAATAAATAAGGGGTTAATTATGAATGAAATGATTAGTATAGTAGTGTTTCGTCGTTGGATATATTAAAAAAATTATTAATAAAAACAATTTATTATTAGATTTATGTAATTAAATCAATATTTGGTATTTTTGAAAGTATAGCGTAAATAATGAGAAAATTATTGCACATAACCATAAATAAAATTTAAAAAAAGTTAATGTTTCTCTTTTTAATAAATATCCTGATTAAATTTACTAAGTATTGAATCAAAACATATCCAATTGAACTCATAATGTTAAAGTTAATATTTCATAGTATTTAGGCTAACTAAAAAAATACAAAATATTTAAAAACTTAAATGACAGACAGTTGGATAGAGTAACTCAAAAAGGAACCACTTTGAAACATGACTACCGTCACTGTTATTTTATAAAATATATTTTCTAGCACATGTTCTTTTTACACTTTTGGTTTGGATGTAATGTTTGTGAATCCCTTAAACAAATTTAAAAATTTTATACTATATTTTATGGTTTTAAAAAGTGTATAAAGATAATAACGATAAAAATGAGCACAAGGTAGAACAACGTTATTTTGATGACTTTTAAAACTGCAAATATGAATTAAAAGATATTAAAACAGAAAAATGACTAAAATTGTTGTTTAGGATAATAAAAATATTTTAGTATGTTAATTTATTTGACTAGAAGATGCATTAAAGGAACGACTTTAGGCTCATTTTACTTAGAATGAGAAAATGACACTTTGTTCCTTTTAAGGATATCGCTATCCATATATCTTTTACATGTGCAACCCCTTTTCTTTAATACTTATCATGACACCTTTTTTAGTTGAGCTTACCACAGTTTTAGCCAAAATTATTTACTATTCAGTTTAAATTTTATCATTAAAATACAGGGTGGGCTACCAGAAACGCCTTGGTCTGTAGATCCAAAACTATATAATTTTTTGAAAATCTGTTTGCATAACAAGATGTAGCACATCAAAAAGATAAAGGCAACAATTTAAAAATAATTTCTATTCCCCCCAAGAAAGGGATACATATCGAAGTTGGGATTTGTTAAATTGAACACCCTGTATTTTATTTTATATTTGCATTGCCCACGCTTTTCCCATTATGACAATAACAGATAGTATGAGATGATTATACAGGGTATTTCACTAGTTTTGTATAAAAATCGTATTGCTTTCAATGGCCTGCAATAAAGCAAAAGAAACAATTGAAAACCAATTTTTGCGATAAAAGGTTTTCGATATTAATCAAAATGTATGCCAATGTACTACTTTTTTCAATTAAAAACAAATCTGTACAGGATGAGCCAAAACTCGAACGCGTCATTTTCTCAGTTTTTTAAATATTGTAACACGAGTGTGGGTGGAAACTATTTATTTCTTGAAAATACACATACAAATAATCAACAAAATAACGCGAAAACTAATTACGAACTAAAAAAAAAGGATATTTATCTCTTTATATTTATCTTGCAATTTATATGATACTCTCACTGACTTTTTCCCAAAAAATCCCCTTGTCAACTTGACTGTTTCGTTTTATGTTCGCTGTCACTAGAGAACAGGTCGAAGCGTACTACTGGGAAGCTAATCCGTTACAATATTTTATTCCCTATACCTATACCTACTAGAGATTTTTAAATTTTAATGAGAAAAAAAAATATTTACAAAATACTCAATTTTAACTGGTCACTGATTAATAGGAAATAGACTGTTTGTTAATTGGTAATTAGAATTTAACAATACCTAATGATTTAGTAAAAAATAAATAACAATAGCAACCGAAATCTTTATATTATAATAGCTACTTTATTTTAAGTTTATTAAGTGTTATTTTGACAGATTTTGTTTAATTAGAAAAATTTATCTAAATACCCTTCAATGATATTTATGGAGGTCTTAATATGGTTTTTAAAGGTCCAAATCGGTCGCGTGTACCTTCCTAGACATAGAAGGAGCTTTTGACAATACGCCACACGAATCTGTCAAAAGAGCACTAGCATACAGAGGAGTAGATACCATTACATCCAGATGGATGGCTCAGCTGCTATCTACGAGAACTGCAGAGACACTATCTCCGTCTACACAACCAGAGGAGGAGTTCCAGCCCCACTAATGTAGAGCCTAATCGTAGACGAACTTCTATGCAGATTGACTGACCTCGGCATACCCTGTCAAGGTTATGCCGACGATATAGTCATATTTGCTAGAGGCAAGTTTAGAAATATTTTGTGTGATATAGTCCAACGAGGATTAGAACATACCAACAGATGATGTCGTGAAGTGAGACTTAGTATAAACTCTACAAAAACAACACTAGTAGCCTTTTCAAGGAAAAGAAAACAATCTCAAAACCGTTAAATTAGACGGGATAGATATAGAATGAAAAAATGAAGTCAACTATCTAGGCTTAACCCTGGACAACAAACTTCTCTGGAACACACATGAGAAGAATGTAGTAAATAGGACCACAAAGGCCTTAATGGTAGGAAATATTACGGGTAAACGATGGAAATGTAACCCGAACACATTACGATGGATGTATACCTAGACCAATCATCACTTACGGGACTATAGTCTGGAGTAACAGAACTAGTTTACTACGAGAGCTAATATCTCAAAAGTACAAAGACTATTCTGTGTTTACATCACCGCTACAATGAGAACCTGCCCTACGACCGCAATGTAGGTGATCTTAAACCTCACCCCTATACATTTAATGATAGATAATGTGGCAAAAAGACACCTGGAACATGCCCCAGGATGAAACGATAAAGAAGTACAGTTTTGTGAAAAATTTTAAAACCACAGCGCTGGGCTGTAATAAAGAATGGAGCCAACAATCCATCGCGCTTGCAACCGAAAGACATGCTATTCAGTGGTATACGGATGGTTCCAAAACCATAAAAGGAACTGGAATAGGAATGTATGGGCTGAGAACCAAATACTCCGAAAGCTTGGGAAAATACCCATTCCAGGCGGAAATTCGCGCCATTGATAAGTGATAGTCAAGCAGCCATCAAAGCGCTGAGCTTCTACGTAATCAGCTCAATGGTCTGGAGATGCCTAGAACAATTGAATGAGAGGCGAGAAAAATAAAGTTACTCTCACTTGGGTTCGAGGACATAACGAGGTACAGGATAACGAGATTGCAGATAGTCTCGCAAAGAAAGGGCTCAACACCCTTTGTGGGACCTGAGCCGTTCTGCGGTGTCAGCAGTTACACAATATTAGGAGATATTAAAAAAGAATTGGGCAGTAGAAGAACTAATAATTGGAACAATCTGGGACTGAAACAGTCTAAGATACTTCTGGGTGAATATAACCAGAAAATATCGGAAGCCTGCATCTGCCTGAGCAAGAACAGGCTACGTATTGTAACAGGGATCCTTACTGGGCATTACCGACTAAAAGGACACCTTAGTAAATTGAGAGTAGTAGAGGGTAGTAAGTGCAGATCCTCTGAGGAGAAAGACGAAACCTTCATTCACATTCTAACTGAATCCAGAATCCATGGACACTATACCTAGGAGCATATCAAATAAAAGAGGGAGATTTACCTAACTTGAAGCCACTCCAAATCCTACACTTCCTTGAGAAGATTGGATAGGAAGGGTCATAATAGACATTGAGACATTTCCTTGCTTCATTAATGACAGAAGGGGGCACAATAGATATTTTACGTTGCAGTGTACTAACACCACATTCCCAACATAACATAACATAAGTAACACTCGAAATACCGTAAAACCTTACAACTTTGCCTAGACGCAAGGTCGTAAACGATATTTTTTATATAACTTTGGCAACACATTCAAAAAGTACTAGTTTCATATAGCAAGTTTTTGTAAAAAAAAAAATATATGTTTGAATCAGTATTTAAAAAAAAATCTAATTAAAAAACTCAATTTAACAGATTGTGGTTTGAAAATGACACCATTGCTAAGTTTTTAATAAAATTATAAGTTTCAGGACTATTTATAATTTATAAATTGCCAGATTATAAAAAAATTAATGCGGCGTAGGTGACCATTGAAGGGTTGTAGGGTTGGAAATAATTCTGATAAACTGATTTGGGATCGAATCTAAATACCCAAATTAACAACTAGGACACCGACGATCTAGGAGTTATGACATTGGAACGGAATCCAGAGGTCGCCAGTTCGAGCCCCGCCTAGAGAGTTTTTTTTTTTCAATTTTTATTGATTTGTTAGCGCACCAGGTTTCTCCCCATTTTTTCTAGCAAAAAATAATATTCTATACTTATTTTTACTTAAAATAATATAAAAAGTAAGTTACTTCAATATACTAGTGCTGAAACTTCGAAATTCGCACCTCCGGAGAGTAGGCTGAGAACAGATTTTCATATAAAACTGGTTGTAGCGTGTGAAATACCCTGTATAATCTCATACTATTTGGTATTGTTATTATAATGGAAAAAACAAGGACAATTCAAATATAAAATGAAATACAGGGTGTTTCATTTAAAAAAACCTTACTTTGATATGTATCATTTTCTTGGAGAACCCTGTATTATTAAAATTATATTTAAATTGTTGACGTTTCTAATACACATCTTGCTGTGGAATCACATTTGAAAAATCAAATAGTTTTGGCCCCACAGACCGAGACGTTACCGGTGGACCACCCTGTATAATTAGATTATTTTATAATAAATTTAATAGTCGTCGTAATAGAACATTAAAAGCCTAATAATAAAATTGTCATAGTAGTCCATAATATAGTAACGATTATTTTGAACACGTAGAATATGTAAAGATATCATAGATAAATTAGACAAATATATAAATCTTACATTCTTTAAACCCTTGCATCAATGTGAAAGTCAAGAAAGTTCAAAATATTATTTAATCTTTCGTTGTAACTCACCTGGGTTTATCACCATAAAATCACATTTAGTTTTAATTCACATAATACATTAATATAAAATTTATAATATAGAGAGTAAGTAATTGAGTTCTAAATTGACAATTAGTGCGAAAAAATATCTAAATTGCGCATGCGATAAATTCTGAAAAATTTAGCATTATCTAGAAGTTGAAAAATAGAGGAGATTAATTAGTAGATATGCATTGTCAAGTAATTGTGACTTAACAATGCCGCGTTTGAGAATCCACATCGGATGCATTTTTTACATCTCGAGCGTTTTTTGTTTTTTTATCCCAGATGTACCTGTTCAGATTAAATTTTTTACATCTCGTTTTGGAATGAGATGTTCGTTCCATGCCAGAAATTAAGTGTTATGTGAAGCCTTGTTTGTCAATTTATCCTTTGTTTATGCTAGCATAAATATAAAAGTGATTAGTTTGTTTAATTTTTGTTTATATTTCAAATTTAGGTTGATTTGTAGTCTCAAAAGTCAAATTTAATAAGTATAAACTTCTAACTTGTCATTGACATTTTATCACGTGACCAAATAAAGTCTAGAGCGTTTGTTTATTACATCTACATAGATCTTTTCATCATGTCATTCAAAAGTTTCGTACTGTTTTGATCGACAATAGCTGGGAAAGGGATATTATCTCCAAAAATTAATAAATTATTAGAAACAACCATCGATGGTGCTTCACTTATTTATGATTCAGTTGAAGCTCATAATTGTGAACAATTGAGAAGGTGGCTAAAATGTCATGGACGACCGCAAAAAGGGAATAAAAGTGAGCTGATTGAGAGGTTAGACATTGATATTTGTTTACTATCTAGAGACTTATAAAAAAAATAATAGTTTACATTTTTATAAAATAAATCATTAATATTTTGAGGCTATACATGGCATTATTAATTAGACAATTTAAAATACAGAATTTTATATGTCGTTGTGATTATAAATAAAAATTTTAATATGAACTAATATATAAAAATATTATGAAATTTACAGAGTCAAAAATGCCATTAGGAACAATGTACCAGTGGACCAAACTACTGACAAAGGAAAATGGCAAAATATCTTAGGTACACACAATCAAAGTCCAAATCTTTTGCGAAGTCAAATAATAAATTATCCTAACATTTGGCAACCATTTCCTTCTGACAAAGTGCCCAAAAACTTCAACTATGGATCTATATATCATTATCTAGTGACATCATGCATAGACGACAACAATAGTGATAGTGACATTGAAAACCACAATCCAAAAGCTGATTACAGTACATCCAAACCATTGAAACGAGGCAAACAGTATGTGGATAGCGGCCATGTATTTGAAATTCTTGAAGACGTAACATTTGATCAAATGTTTTGCTTAAAATGCAAAATTAAAGCTTCTTATAAAGCTAAAGAAGTTCATCAAGTTTCAGTTATGATCAATCCGTCAACTACCCGAGTAATTCATGGTACTTGTGATTGCAAAGCATCGAGTATGGACCGGTGTTCTCATGTAGTTGCTTTGCTATATGTTTTATTAAATTATTTGGATGCATGTGATGAAGATAATGTACCTTGTACAAGTAAACTATGTAGCTGGAATCAAGGTAGAAAAAGAAAAGAACCTCACAAAGCAGATAAGCAACAATACAAAAATAAAAATGACATCAGTAAACGCAGGTCATATGATCCTGGACGAAGTTTGACAAGACCTGTAGACAAACAAAAAATAAATAATTTACTATCTGACTTACAATTAATAAATGCTAGTCGAAAAGCTCCTACTATGTGGCAATTGTTACTACAGCCGCAATATGAAGATTATATATTAGATAAACCGAAAAAAAGTCAGTTAAAAACATTAGTTTATCGTCTAACGACTAATGTGTGCAATAACAGGATTGGGCCTGTTGATATAACTTTAGGAGTTCAAAGTGATGATGATAAGTGGTGGCAATATCGTAAAATATTGATAACAGCTTCAAAAATTAAACAACTTAAGACTGATAAAACAAATGACCAAATTTTTGCTCTAGTCAATTCTCAGCTGTGGGTCCAACAAAATATAACGACTGAAGCAATGCAATACGGTAGAGAAAATGAAGAAATTGCACGTCAAAAATACAAAGACTTTACTTCAAAAAAATTTTCTTATGAAGTTCATAGTGGCTTGTGGGTGAATTCCAAGTACCCAGGATTAGGCGCATCGCCAGATGGCTTAATTTTGGATCCATTGAGGAATACAACCGGAGTATTGGAAATCAAGTGCCCAAAAATCTTAGAAAATTTTAACCCAACAGACTTACATTTCCTGACACCACAGCAGCGTACTTCATTTTGTTGTACTTCTGTTAGTACAACATGCATGAAGTTAAAACGAAATCACCCATATTACTATCAAATACAAACTCAAATGGCAATAACTGAAAGAGTGTGGTGTGATTTTGTCATTTGGACTTCAAAAGGGTTCCATGTAGAGAAGATTTATTATGATGGTACTTTCATTGAACCTATACTTAAGCACGTTAGTGCATTCCATCAAAATATTTTGGCTCCAGAGTATTTTGAAATGAGAATCCCACGGCGTTTAATACCTTTTGACTTATCGAAGTGAAATATATTTCATAAAAAAATTCCAAACCTACTGTTTGCAACATGTTTTTTTTATTTTTATATTCCTCAATATATTACAAAGGGTATTCGTAACAAAAACAATATTCATAAATCTATTTTTACAATATAAAAAATACAAAATTAAATATATTGTAACATTACAAATGTTATGTGTTTTAAAATTTAAATATATATTACAATTATTTTGACTTTCAATTTATTTTATTTCCTAAAACACCGGTCTTCATTTTATTCATCAAAAACTATTGGCGTTTGAAAGTTGACCAAGCATGCACAAACAAATATAATTTGTGACATGATAGTACGCATATTTAAAGGTAGAACCGTTGAAAGAAGTCTAAATTTTTTTATGCGCCCAATAACATGCTCAACATATATTCGTTGTTTTGCTATCTTCTTCGTCAAAATCTCCTCTTGAGCTGTTAAACGGTCTCGTCCGTTCAAAAACGGAGGAATATTCAAATGTGCTCGCTTAGCTTCAACGACATCATGAACGGTAAAACCTCGATCTGCTAATACCACATCTCCAGGTTGCAATAAGTCTGCTATTTTTGATCTTTTAAATATTTCAGGATCGGATATTGAACCCTCGAATGCATCAGATATAAAACTAACACACCCATTTGGAGTACATCCTATCAAAACTTTAAAAGTGGTATGGGCTTTATAACTTGAATATAAATTACCTTGGTGTTCAAAATTTGATGGTGATTGACAAAAAAATTCAGCACAGTCTACAATTACTCTTATGTTTTTTATAGAGCGAAATATTTTTGGTAATGTTTCAGCTATTGTTTTCCTACATGGAAACAAATGGCTTCAATTGAGTAGTAAATTCATTATACAAAAAATAAATTCAAGTTGTACATATTTGTGAAACAAATCCCGTAGAAATATCAAACTTGTAGGCTAAATCTTCTATTAAATATCCCATTCGTGATCTTAATAATACCAAAATCAACTGCTGCAATGATGTTAATTTGTGTTTACTATTATTTTGGATATTTTCATGCTTTGACTCTCGACTACCCCAATAATCTAAGTTTTCGCAAGCTGGGCTCAAAAATCTATGTAACGCTTGGATTTGCTCAAAATGTAAACTTGTATAAAATATGCATTTTTTTTCATCACTACGAATAGAATTAATGAATTTTTCCAAGGCTGAATTCTTTTGCAACTTAGCCTGAATAATTTTATTACGCATCTTTATCGAATCGGTCTGAATTTCTATTGTTCTTGTATGCTTCCTAGCTTCTTCACAATTTGTACCTCCGTCGATTATACTCATTTCAGATGTTTGATCTGGTAATATTTGTTCAACAAAACAAGCATTATCATCAAGTACATTGTGAACCTCTTCATGAGCTGTTGATGTCTATAATAAATACAAAAATTTTTCATTACAATTAATACATTTTTATAATTTCACACTGTACCTGCGTATCTGTTAAAATATTATCTACTTTCGTATATTCAGATCCACTTGCTTTTTCCATATTTACTCTTTTATACTTTTCAAATAAGCTGGTTCCTTCTTTGAGCACCTAAAAACAGGTTTGAGGTTAAAACTCCGAAAATCATATTTGTGTTTAAATTATTTTATACCTTACCTTATTGATTGATTTATCAATATGATGGGATTCTTGATAGCTTAAAGGATCAGGATTTTGTTCAGTTGGGCCACTTTCTCCGAGAAAATGTAGTGAGCAAATATAAGTATCCTTGGTAACATCATCTATAGATCTGAAACTTCGATCACTTCTGCCACATTTTTTTACCCATAATTCACACTTCGCACATTTTGCACATGCTTTAATATGTGATTTGCTTGATGATTTAATTATTTTTTTGCGATATTCCAGACAAGGCTTCGGAAAATTTATAAAATAATATGTATTGGTTTTGAATGATTTGTACCGTGTATCACTTTTACATACTCCATAACAACACCGTTTTGTTGTTCCTTTTCGTACAGACGACATTACTACAATGGCTTGGAAATTTTTTTTTCAATGATGAGGTTTTTAACTTAATTTTTTTTCTCTTTTTTTACAATTAATCAACCAAAATTTATATTTTTTATTTTAATTTTGATACGCAGACACTTTAGCATGGTTGTTTACAAAAAAAACAGTACGAAAAAGATGGCTGATGCTAACGCATGCGCACCAAAAAATTTTGTGATGAAAAGGCCTATTCAGATCTAATTCTCTATCACGTGATAAAAAATTCACAACATCTCAGATGCATCCGATGTGGATTCTCAAACGCGGCACAAGTCGTTCAAAATTAATACTCTACTTTTAAAAGCAACATGTGCTACGCTTATTATTATAGTCAGTTTTTTAAAATGTCAGTCCCAACGGGTAAAATAAAATGATTTAGATTTTGACTGGCATAGTCGATACAAGCGTACCACGAAATTAGATTTAGAAAAAAATAATATAATTTAACATTCCAAACAAAATGGTTGCCCATAGGTAATGACAAGCCACTGACAAACACATGATAGGCTATGATATGGTAACACTTAGGTCAGGTGATTTGACAGGGTCAATTAAATAGATAGTTATATAGATTGATCATCCATGTTTTCAAAAATAAACAAGCTGATGCCTTGAAATAAAAATGTAGGTAAATATTTTTTTCAATATATTCAAATCCCGGAAATTGGTTTTAAAACACATTTTACGTTTAGATACACATCGTTCCTTTTTAGGCCATTTGTTCATATTTAGCTTTGTTAACAACTTTAGCTAGGCAACAAGACAATATTACTCCAACAAGAGGGAAGATTGCGATACCAACTGCAGCCCCTGCAACGATGCCCACGTTCGCGTTTAAAAATTCCACTATTTTCGTGTAGCAGCCCTAAAAAAATAAATTTTAGTAAATTTCTTTTGTTTATTGAGTTCCTATTTTTTTTTTCACAATAACACAATAATTGTTATCTTTTGTAGAAAAAACTTACTTCATTCGCCTCGGTTTTTCTACGAGAAATGAAAAGAGTTGAAGAAAACTTTTAGCACGGTCATATGTGGGTTTATGAGGAGTATATTCCTTAATTATTTTGAAATATACAAGGTGACCCAAAAAAGTTATATTTTTTTCTTATGATAGACCAAATAAAGGTAAGTTACTGTTATATTTCCTATACCTAAAACGGACCGCAATTTATATTTGATAGACAATATCATATTCGAATTCTTCTAAACGGAGTCTCCAACGTATTCATTTTGAATTTGGTTTCAAAACAGGCCACTAAATACGAGGTGTTCTATTTAATTTTAAGAAGTTTCTTAATAAAACGTGTGTCCAAACTTTGAGGCATTTTTTTTTCACCACTCTGTATAATATTGAATTGAAACTTTTATGTGGTAGTTAACTTTAACCTTTCAGCTAAGCAGTACATTTAATTACTACTCTCTCGTTACATGTTACAGAATGAAAACAATTTTTAAATTATGATTTATAATTTTAAATTTCTCAAAATTTCTCAGAAACGGTCAATTTTAGGTACATATAACAGTAACTTACCTTTAATTGGTCTATACTATATAGCAGTGGTCGCCAACCTGTCGATCGCGAGCTACCGGTAGCTCGCGGAGGCAATTCTGGTAGCTCTCACAACGATTTTAATTTAAAAAATACAAACTGCAAAAATCAGAAAAGCTTCCGAAAATTCCACAAAAAAATCTAATTGTCATAATATTAAACATAAACAGCGGCAACGTTACGGTGAGCGATCTGCCGCTGACGCCGTCAAGCTAGAATCGGCTAGAACCGACCAGCCGGACCAGCGCGTTAGTGTTCCAGAACGATCAGGATTGCTTTGAACGGAATAAATACGCACGGCGCGGCAACATTGCGTTTAGTTTAAAACTGAACGCGTAACCAACGTCCAGCGGTTGGGTTAGTAGAGAACAACAAAAAATAATATTATGGCAAGCAGTTGTAAGAAGGTAAAGACATACCACATTCATTCGGAATGGGAAGAACATTACTTTTTACAGAAGTTAAAGATAAAAATGTGTGTTTGTTATGTAATACTTCGGTCTCCGTTGCTAAAAAAGGAAATATTGAGAGACATCATAAAACTGTACATTCTAATTTTGAAAAATCATTCCCACTACATTTTGCCGCCAGAAAGGAGAAACTGAAACAGTTGAAAAAGCAGTTAATTGGACAACAATCAATATTTTAAAGAATGGTCGACAAAAATAAGGCTGCAACTGAAGCATCATACCGTGTGTCACAGATAATTGCACAAAAAAAAAACCTTATGAAGACGGGGAAATGATAAAACAGGCGTTTTTAGAAGCTACTGATTCGTTATTTGCCAATTTTAGAAATAAAGACGAGATAGTTTCAGCTATAAAATCTATGCAACTTTCTGCTAATACAGTGATGAGACGTGTAGAAGTAATGAGCAATGATATTTTTTTACAGTTAAGAACTTACTAAGATAACTGTGTTTATTTTTCACTTCAACTGGATGAATCAACAGATGTCATTGACACTGCCCAGATGGCTGTGTTCGTCAGGATGGTTTTTAGTAATTTTACGATTAAAGAAGATCTTTTGAAGTTTATTCCACTGAAAGGACACACTACTGGACAGGAGTTGTTTTCTCATTTAAAAAATATTATTTCTTCCAAGAAAATTCCAATATCGAAAATGGTAGGCTTGACAACCGATAGCGCTCCAGCTATGGTGGGTTGTGATAAGGGTTTGGTGGCGTTATGTCGTAAAGATGAAACTTTTCCGCAATTTCTCTGTTACCACTGCATTATCCATCAGCAAGCATTATGTGGAAATTTCCTGAAACTAAACAACGTTTTGAAACTGGTGGTAAAAATTGTGAACAAGATTAGAGCTCAAGCGTTACGAAGAAAATTATTCAAAACCTTGGCCGATGAAGTTATGAAGTTGACTGTCAATACGGGGACCTACTCCTTCACTCTGAAGTCCGATGGTTAAGTAGAGAACGGGTGCTGAAACGTTTTAATGTCATATCTGGCATAATTCAATTTTTCAAACAACGCGATGAACCGACTCCGGAACTAGAAAATTCAATCTGGCTTAGAGATTTTGGTTTTCTCGTGGACATTACAGAGAAATTAAACGAACTTAATTTGCAGCTTCAGGGGAGAGACAAAGAACAAGCGGAAATGATTTCTGATATAAAAGCATTTATCAAAAAGCTAGAGTTTTGGGAACAAAACCTAATTAACAGCGATGCCAAGCATTTTCCTATTCTTTCAGAAAAAAATATCTCAAAATTCATTAGAACCCTATGACAGCAAATATCATGTAGAAATAGTTTCTACCATGAAGAATAACTTCAAAAATCGTTTTAAGGATTTCAACGAAATGGCTTTAGTACTGCAGTTTGTTGTTTCACCCTTTATGGAAATTGATATCCAACAGTTTGCAACTTGTGTTATGCAGAACTTTGGCGAAGACATCGCTGCAACAGAAATGGAAGTAATTAAGTTTTAAAATGATTTAGCCTTAAAATCGTTAGTCGCAAGTACCAAATGTATCTGGCCTATTGTAAGTAAAGACAAATATTCAGTTCTATGCCGTATTGCCTTGAAAGTGAAAGCATTATTCAGTTCAACCTATTTATGTGAATCTTCTTTTTCTAATATGAAGTTTATTAAGAACAAATATCGACCTTACAGATGAACATTTGGATAATTGTATTCGAATGGCTGCATCAAATTATACTGCAAGCATTAAAAAATTATCGATGAGTCTGAGTGTCAGCCTTCTCATTGAACGGCTTTTTTATTTTTCAATGTTTATGTTCATGATAGTGCGTTACTTTGTTGTTGTTATTATTAGCTATTTTTAAATCTTATGTGACATGCCGTTGTGGCTGGATAAAAGTTTGTGTTTATTTTTCAAACACCTTCGTTTGGTAGGTAGGAATGTAGCTATGAACAAGTACGTACTAGTAATATTAGTTATTTTGTTATTAGTTTATTATTAGTACCTATGTATTATGTATTACCAGTTAAATAGTAAAATAAATATATATAATGATAAATTAACTGTGGATTATTTCATTTACGTTGCGTTACGTGGCTTCCGTGTGAGTAGCTCGCTGTTTATTCCAAAATTAACAGAGTAGCTCAACACATTGAGAGGTTGGCGACCACTACTCTATTGTATATAAAAATATAAAAAAAATATAGGGTGTTTCAAAGAAAAAATATGACTTTGATATTTACATTTGTTTGAACCACCCTGTATATTTCAAAATAATTTTGAAATATACTACTCATGGATATGACTGCTAAAAGTTTTTCTCAAACTCTTTTCACTTTTCGTAAAAAAACCGAGGTGAATGTGATGGGCCACTTTGTATTTTCTACAAATATCTTATTGGTGAAGTACAAATTATTGTACGAAACAGACATAAAATCGTTGATATGAAATACCCTTTAAAGATTTTTTTTTTTATAAAAAAATAGTTATTTGTATGCTTAGGCCGCGAAATACCTTTTTAACGTACCGAAAGAATAGTTATCGCCGAGGCTGCTTGCGGCCGAGGCAAGATAATCTTGAGGTCGTTAAAAAGTTTCGCGGCCATGGCATACACACTATTATTCGTGCAATCGTTAAAATTATTAAACAAGATAATTGTAAATAAATATATTATTGCTCTAAAATCAACAGCAGTTCAATTTATTTAACAATTTCACCGTGTGCTATGGAAATGTTCAATGCATACAAAATATTTTGACAGTTCTTGACAAAACGCAAAATGTTTGATACTGATAGCAATATTTCAGTACCTTCCACTCCTCCTAAACTCAAGAGAGTTGTAAATTCGGCGATTTCCGTTTTAATACCCGAAAATAAGAAGCAAATTTCCAACTTAATTTCTGGCGATATAGTATCTGGTTTGAATGTAGGCAATAAGCATTATTCAGAAACACTAGATGTAGTTGCTTCAACTTCTGAAGTAAATATAAGTCATAATACAAACTGTACAATTAATGTTAATTAACCTCCCGTACAGGCTGAACTCGTCTGGTACACAGACGGTTCAAAAACCAAGGAAGGAGCCGGTGCTGGAATCTATGGACCTAAGTCGAAATCAACGATTTCACTAAGCTTAGGAAAATACGCAACAGTGTTCCAGGCTGAGCTAATAGCCATACAACACTGTGCAAGAGAAATATTAAATCAGCAAGAATCAGGCAAAACTATTGCCATATACTCTGATAGCCAAGCAGCTCTAAAGGCAATTCTCTCACCAGAAATCAAATCAGAAGACCTGACAGAGCCAAGTAGTCAAAATAAGGTGACCTTATTCTGGGTTCCAGGCCATGAGGGATATCAGGGCAACGAAAAGGCCGACGAATTAACCCGAGAAGGCTCAGATAAGGCCATGACAGGCCCCGAACCCTTCTGTGGAGTTGCTAAGGCATTGTGCAAGGCATCCATTAAACAATGGATGCAAAAAGAGTCTCAGGAATGGTGAGACAACTATCCAAGACTGAGACAGGCCAAACAGTTCATCAAGGAACCATCGGCGCCAAGTTTACGAAAGACCTACTGGATCAAAAACGTCAAATCGTTAAGATAACAGTAGGCCTTCTTACTGGACACTGTCGCCTCAAAAGACACATGAGTGTCATAAATCCAGTAGAAGAAGCAACTTTGTGCAGGTTCTGTGAAGAAGAAGAGGAAACATCATTCCACGTCCTGTGCCAATGTAAAGGCTTGGCTGGAATAAGGTTTCTAACATTGGGCGAAGAAAAGCCAATTGCATGCAACTACATGCGGGAGCCACTGTCAAAGCTACTAAGTCTAAGACGACATACTCCAAAACAAACGGAGTCCCACAATAGATCTGAAAAGGTCGCGGTGGACAAGGACAAATAACGTCCAACTCCTAATCTAATCTAATCTACCTATCTTAAATTATTAATCCAATAAATTAATTTAATATGTAATGTAATATTACTCAAAAGAATATTCTGAGATTGAATGAATACCGTATTAGTTAGTAGGTGATTTAAAAACTTAAATAAAATATAGAGCATTCCGTTAAGAAAACAAACAAAAACTTTCTTACCTGTGAATATATTTGATCTTCTTTATCGGTTTTACAGTTTTCTTTAATGCAACAAGAAGAAGGAATAGGCTGAGGATGATCCAAATCCAACCAGTCTCGTGGTCTGTGATTTCCACAACATTGTAACTGAGAACAATTCGTAATAAGTGTCAATGAAATTATTATTTTTAAGATAGACAAATACATTTAATAAATCCAAATTATATTTTTAAGATTATTTTACTCTTTCTTATTTCAAAAATTCTCTCTTAGTCTATATAGGTATTTTAAGATAATTAGAACTAATAGTTTTTAAAAAATGATTATTTAGAATATATTAAAAATTATAAATAAATTGAAGAATTTGTCTTTTAGTTAGTATCAGTAAATAATGTAATTTAGAACACCGCGACACAAAGAGAAAATCCTGCCTTTATAATAAAATCCGTAAAGTATTACCAATAAAATCTAAAATTATTTCTTTTATCTATTTGGCAGAAGTATTCCTGCAATTTAGTTTTATCTTTAGGTCATTTGTGGAATTTGAACCTGTTCTTATGGTAATTTTATACGAGAATAGAAAATACCGCAATACTAGGCATTTTAACTTTCCGTTATCTATTGAGAAATAAAGAAAATATTATATATTATTATTATTATCAAAAATAACACAGTTTTATTTTTCTACGAACTCTTACAAAAAGATATCTTTCGCCACAGGATACTTTCAGCGAAAACTTGATTTCCGTCACTAGTGAGAAAAAATCCCATAACGTTTACTTTCGTCTCTAGTGACGAAAGTAAGTTGTTACATATTTTCATATATCAGTCGCCTCGTATAATATTTTGGCAGCTTATAATTATTAATAATGAAATAAAAAGATGCTCATCAAATTCTATATGCGTTTTTACCTTAGATTAAAGAGACCGAAGATGTAACATTGCACACTGCGCATGTTGTCTATTTTAAGCCAAAGTAACCCACCAATTGAAAATCATTGTTGCATGACGCCACCCGAATTGCTCCGATTTCCATTCAGCGATCACCTCCACCTGAGTTTAATCACCATTGACAGCTGTTTTTTGATTTATTTGTTGGTATTTTAGCAATTTAAAGTGTTCTAGTTATTCAATTTCAAGTTCAAAATGTCACGATGTATCTTGAAAAATTGTATGTACTTATAATACAAGTACTACTGTTATGAATATATTCGTTTTCAGCGGTAAATATTTATTAACGTTTTGACATAAAGCGCCATGATTCTCTGGGCTGAATACTTCAGATCCGCATTAAGGGGTTTCAATAAATATTAAGCATCAAAAATCAGATTTCATATTACATAAATTTATAAAAGGGTAAAATTTTGAACATTTAATTTAAATAAATAGTAAATAGGCATTATTGCTAACGAAATTTTGTATTTAAAAAGTAGTTTTATAAAAATGTTTTCTAAAGGTAGTTTTTAGCCCTTTTTGGTAAATAAATAAGAGGTAAAGAATCATAGTTGCTGGCTAAATTTTATTTTTATAAGGTATTTTTACAAGAATATTAGATGAAATACAGGATGACCTACTTAAAATTTCAAGGTTCATCTTATTTGCGGTCAAATCGAAAGTGACATTGAATTTTCAGTCTTAAAACAAAGTAATCTAGTATAAGCCCAAAAAAAATACTAAAGTTACAGGAGTTAGGTCCGATTCCACCGTTGTGTTAAACGGAGATTAAAATGACAGTGTTAATGTAAAAATGTAATTTTAAACTTCGTTTAACACAATGGTGGAATCGACCCTTAGTCACGTTAATAAAATGTTACATTACAAACCCCTAAACAACTCGAACATAATTTTCGTTTACTAAAAAAAATCCAAAATTTAGCAATATTTATTTATTATACAATCAATCGAATGCGATTTCAAAGATAACTGGATCAAAAAATCTGAATCTCTAAATTTTGGAGCTAAATGATCAGATAAAAGCAAGCGACCGATAGGGGTTACAAAAATAATCGATTTATCAATAATTCTGTTATTTTTTAATGAAAATCGATTTATCCGCTGTTTTTAATAAATTATTTTCGTTTTTTTTTTAAGATAATGTATTAATCGATTTTAAAGGAAATACAAAAAAAGTAGATTTATTCAAAATAATCGATTTATCGTTTAATCGGTTTTTTAATTATTTGATTATTTTCGATTTTTCGAAGATATTATATGAAAATAATCGATTGAATATAATCGGTTATTTTACATAATCGATATTTTTGTTATTTTTTTAAAATTATCGATTTATTGGATAATCAGCTTTTTAATAATCAATTATTTTCGATAATCGAATAATCAATTTCAAAGGAAATATGAAAAAAGGATTATTAGAAAATAATAGATAATTCGTTTTATTTTTTGGAAAATCGATTTATCATAAAATCGGCTTCTTAATTAATTGGTTATTTTCGATTAGGCGATTATTTTGGAATTATTAATTATTGTTGGTATTTCAAAGATAATCGAATTATCGATTTTAAAGGAAATACAATAAAAATAGATTATTGATAATAATCGATTGATCGAAAATAATCAATTATTTAAAATAATCGATCATTCTGTTTTTATTTAAATCGATTTATTAGTTAATCGACTTTTTAATTAATCGATTATTTTTTATTAATCGATTATTTTCGATTTTTCAAAGATTATCGAATAATCTGTTTCCATGGACAAAAAAAATGGTTTATTTGAAAATAATCGATTATTTAAAATAAACGATAATTCTATTTATATTATATTTTGTAAACACTGATTTATCGGTTAATTGGCTTTTTAATTAATCGATTATTTTTGATTTTTCAAAGATAATCAAGTAGTCGATTTTAAAGGAAATGACAAAAAATATATTGTTTGAAAATAATCGATTGATCGAAAATAATCGATTATTTTCAATGATCGATAATTCATTTCGATAATCACTCATCCCTGGCGACCAAATGACTTTTAATAGATTTAAATTTTAAAATGTTATCTGGTTTCAGACATATGCATTTCTAGAGTTTTATGTGACTCATCCTTTATAATAATTAATATTCTTAAAGAAAGAAGCCTTAATATACTTTTTTCTGAGGTTACAATACAAAACAGCATTTTCTCATTTTGACTAATTTTTAATAATATGTAATAACCGTAGAAAAAATATAATGTTCAACTTATAAGGGTAGATTTGCAGTATTAGCCTGCGCACATGCTATTTTTATAATACTCGTAGACAATGAGTAACATTTTTTGCTCTATTAACAATATATTCTATTTCAACATTTTACTGTAATCTCTTGCAGAAAAGTCCGTAGTAAATAAACGCTAACGAAATATTCTATAAAAGGTCTTCTCTTTACATAAAATGTCGTGGCATCTGTTTGATATTAAAAAATCACGTTAATTTTATTTCATAATACAAAATTCGATTAAACACCTTTTAAATAAACCTAATAGTTCATTAAGATGCTAATAAACAAAGTCCGGTCCCTGTCACAGAGTTCGGGTCGCCGCGTGTCGCCGCCCAGTTCCCCCACTCCGTTAACCCTTCTTTAGAAATTAGCAACATTTGCGCAGGTTTAAAACCGGTGTATGTTATGTCTCTGGTCTCTTTTATCTAAGGTTTTTACCTAAATTTTAATGAATTAAAAATAAAATAAAAATGTATAAAAATAGTGCAAATTAAACCAATCTACATCTAGTTTTCTGGTTTTCATTTGTTTATTTGAAGTTTTATCACTTTTGAGAACTGTCAGTTTCAGTTCGTCCTAAATTTAACACATTTTCATGACGTCTGAGTCAGAAAGCGATTATACTCCCCCAGAAATTATTTTTAAAGCTGAAGAAACCTCTTCAGATTTATTACCGGCCAAATCAAAAAAGAGATATGAAGAAATTTATATCAAATTTTTGGACTGGAGAGAAAAAATAAAGTGAAATCATTTTCGGAAACTGTACTACTAGCATACTTTGGAGAAATATGTTCAAATTTTAAACCGTCGACGTTATGGTCCATTTATTCGATGCTAAGAACTACACTCTCTGTTAAAAATGATGTCGATATTAGTAAATATCCAAAGTTACGTTCGCTTTTGAAAAGAAAATCTGATGGTTTTAAAAGCCAAAAATACAAAATTTTTTCGCCTGAAGACATAAAGACTTTCCTAAAGAATGCACCTGACTATAAATATTTAATAACAAAGGTAACGGAGTTATTATTTTTATTTTAACAAATACTTAATACATAACTACTTATATTTGTAGGTAGCATTAGTTTTTGGATTATCTGGCGCTTGTCGTTGCCACGAACTAAAAGATTTAACAATAAGCGATGTAAAGGATACTAGAAGTATTCTGTTAGTTAAAATCCGTAATACAAAAACAAAAGTTCCGCGTTCTTTTCATATTTCTGGACCCTTTTATGATATTTCTAAAAAATATATGAGCCTACGTCCCGCAAACATGGATCAAATTAATTCAAGATTCTTTATTAAATATCAGAATGGAAAGTGTAGCAGACAGGTTGTTGGAATTAATAAAATCAGTAAATTTCCTAACGAAATTGCTCAGTTTTTAACGCTTCCGAATCCTCAAGATTACACTGGGCACTGTTTCCGCAGAACATCCGCAACGCTATTACTGGATGCAGGAGGTGACTTGCTTCTGTTAAAAAAGCACGGTGGTTGGAAATCTAGTAGTGTTACGGAAGGATATGTTGATGAATCCACGAACAGTAAAAACCAAATACAAACCAAAATTTTACAATCTGTACAAAATAAGGAAACTACTAGTTCATCCGATTATGGCGCATCATCATCTGAAATGACATTTAACAGTAGAACAAATATGTCGGCATCTACCTCAATAAATAAAAAGCTTGAGTGTGATACCCCCATAATTTTGAACAATTGTTCAAATATAACAATAAATCAATATTTAAATAATAAATAATATTTCTGAAATATTTAATTGTTGGTTAATTTTTTGTTATTCCTAACACAAAATAAAGCATTTGCTAACGTTTGTTTTTTTTCATTTTAGTAGGTACCTACATGACATAATAGAGTTCGTAGAAAAAGTATAATGTTTTACTCGTCGAAAATCATTTTCGTCACTCGTGAAACAATATATTATTTTCCTACGACCACTTAGGAAAGTGACACATATCACACTATATAGACCTATGGAAAGTGCCCTATATCACACGCGTATGAATAAGAATTTACTTTCCACCCAAGTGAGAATATGCTACTTTCCGCAGTAGCTGTCAGAAAATGTCAAACACATAATTTCTATTTTGATCTATGTAATGTCCATATTAATACTAAAATCGATATGATTGTTAAATTATTGTAAATTAGATCCTAGATATTTATCTTTAACAATTATTTTTAAAATAATTTTAAAATAACTAAGATATATTTGCTTTTTATTCTGGTTAAACACATAAGCGATTAGATCAATCAATTACCGTAAGGCCTGTTAGCTCAGTTGGTTAGAGCATCAACTTTGCATTTGAGACCGTCCAACGACCGCGATCGAATCCTGGCTGTGCCAGAATTTTTTTTTTATTTTTTTTTTATTTTTTTTTATTTGTTTAGAAATTATGAAAATTTAATAAATACGATTATTGTTGATTATTTTTTTAAATACATTTTAATTATTATAATAATCTGGTTTTACATTTTTTGATGAAATTATTTTGTGGTCGTAGGAAAAATATTGTACATCACTTGTGTGAAGTGATTTTCCACACTCGTGTGATAGTCGCACTCGGCTTACGCCTCGTGCGACAATATTTCCCACTCGTGTGAAAAATGTCACTTTCCACACTCGTAATGTAATATACTATTTCAATTAGCACATGTTATTTTCTCATCTTATAAGTTTTACATTTTATAATATTTTGGTATCAGAAACATCGTTTTTGAAAATGGGAGAAGAAAATGAAAAATTTGTTAATTATAAAAAGGTTGATATGGTACAAGAATTCTCTGAATGTATGGACTTGGATAAATGAATACCAGATAGCGAACGGAAGGAAAACTTATTCCAAAAATTATATAATAATAATAATAATAATAATAATAATAATATATCTTTATTAACCAACAGTAAAAATAAATACATGTATTAAATAAAAACACAATTTAATAAAACTTAAATAAAGGTAAATTTACAGGGTGTCCCGAAATTAGACGGCCATATTTTAACAGAGTAATCTACATCCTAAAATAGGAATAAAAGTTCATATAAACATAGGTCCGAAAACGTTTCGTTTTCGAGATACAGGGTGTTACAAGTGAAGTCCCAATGGCCCATTTTTGTAAATATTTTCTAAAATTTCTTTAGTCACCGGTTTTCTAAAGTAAAAATAAATAAAATTTCTGATTTAACAGGCCTACTAATTATTGTTTAAACTAAAAAAGGAATAAGAAAGTTATATAAATGCGAAATAATATAAAAAGGGTGAAGAATATATAAATTACAGAGGTGTTGTAGTTTCCGCGAAAGAACAGAGTGAAACCTGTGAGTAAGTTTAAAGGCTATGTTAGTTTTTTTAAGTACTGTTTTTTTCGTAGGTGTGAGTTAAAGTGTTATAACCGATGTTCTGAGGGTGACCGACAAGAGATTCTTCAAAAATTGAGACTCTTGACAACCAAAAATGAGCAGGATGCCTATTTACAAGTATTAATGGCTCGCAATAACTTCAAAGTTAAAAAGCCAAGAAATTCCAAACGATCTAAACCAAAATCAAACTCATTTAAACACTTTTTAACATCCCCCAGCAAACATTTTCTATAACATTAGTTATAACTCGACTTTGTTTAAGACGAATTTACTTATTGAGGTAATTATTACGTAAAATTGACTAGAAAAATATACCTCTAATGTAAATTTACCAAACGGTTTTAATTTATATTTAAATTTACGTAAATTATACCAAGAAATCTACCTTTTACACAAATCTGCTTAAAAGTAACTTTAACCATATCAGCAAGGGAAAAACTACTAAAAAAAATAACCAACAATTACTTCAAAGTTAAATTTCCTTTGTAGTAAAATTAGGTGCCATATTTAGGTAATATCTACCTGTTTGGCAACTAAAAATCGTCTTTATAGTAGAATATCCAACTAGGTAGATTTGATTAAAAATTCTACGTAATTTTATGCCTCCATAGTAACCTATTTGGCCGCTTTTATTTACTCTCCTTTAAAGTAATATTAGGTCGAGATCGTAGCAAAATTCTACCTGTTTATCTACCTAATTTCAACCAAATAGTCGAATACTCATTTAGTTGACCTATAAGTCATCTTGTTTGTTGTAGCAATTACCTGAAAAATTTACCACAAAGTAAATTCGACTAAAAACCACCAATTTAAAAAAAGTCATATATGACCTATTTGTAAAATTTATATTATTTAGGTTATTTTAACAATTAGGTTGTTCAGTTACTGTCTTCGTCATTATTCTTAAGAATTTCGGCCATTTGAAAAAAACCATTACAGTCGTAATCTTAATTTACGTGTGGTGTAGATAGAGCTTTAAATGAATGCGAAAAATAATTAATAAAATGAGTTCGAAAAATAATAAATCATATTGTTATACTTCCGATTTTTATCGTAAAGTGAAACGTCTAAAATCTCAAGTGCAGAACAACGTGACCTAAATATGTTATATTTACCTATAGGTAAATTTTTTATAAAACCTATAAGTTATTATTTCTTTAAATAGGTAAAGTTAACTAATATGTCGTGAAATTGAAGTTAATTCAACTTAGTAAAAACGTATTTGTAAAATATGTAGATTTCCTTAGTCATAATAACTTTTAGGTCGAATTCGCACAATACGCCATATTTTCTTAACGTAATTGAAGTACGATTCCAAATTTTAAATTTTTAAAATGACCATAACTAAAACATACGAATGAAAATACCGAAAAACGAAACAATATTGATTTTCTAAAGTGATACACAACAAACGTAACATAGTTTTAGCTCATAATATTATTATTATTTTTTTACACGATCATATTTTTTTCCTATATTTTTTTAATTAGAGAGTATTTTGGAAGGGCATTGTTATTTTTCTAAGTAGAACTGTTAACATGCACGACAAAATTTTCTTCGCATTAATTTCAACAAGCGTGAACTGTATATTCACCGCAATTACATTACATATATTTTTGTCACCGACATTTATTTATTTTCAATCTTTCATGTGAATTAGGTATATGTTTTAGTTGTGTTGGTTACTTCTTACAATATTTCTACTTATATATAGATAAAAATACCAAATAAGTATAAAATTTCTTTTCGTACACTTGGAAGCATACGTCATCTGCAAATATTTTGGTAGTTTCTATCTAAACTTAGTTAAATCAACGTCGAATTAACGTTATACTGACGTCAAATTTCCTTAGAGAGGTATTACTAACCAAACGTACTGGGCTACTACAATGTGGATTTAGATGTAATTCTACCTATTTTGGTAAATAAAACCAAATTTCGACGTCGTCTTATTCTCCACTTATGTCGAATCCACGTCGAGCCAACGTAAATTTTACTTAATTATGGTTAAATCTAATTTTGCGACCAAATTTATTATATATAATTTAGGTAGTATCGACGTCAAATTACACCAAAATGTTTGCTGGGGCCTCTTCTGGACGAATTATGATTTGTAAGAAGACTTTTATTAATATTCACGCAATTTTAATACATAGAGTTCGACGTTTAATTAAGGTACTCGTAGAAGGCAAACAACCTTACGACAAAAGAGGCAAGTATATTTCTGGAAATACAGTTCCAGGAAATATAGTTGGCAAGATTGAGGACCATATTAAGGAGCTTTCCTACAAAGATTTCGCACTATAGTAGCACTGAAAAACATTATTTTAATGAACAACTTAACGTGAAAATAATGTACGATTTATTTAAAACAAAGCACCCGAGTACCAAAATAAAATACAAGTTCTACTTGAAAAATTTTCAACAAAGATTTTCCCTTGGCTTTGGGCGACCACAAGTAGACACTTGTTGTATGTGCGAAGAACTAAATTTTAAAATTAAAAGTCCTTCACTCAATGATATCACCAAACGAACCGCCGCTGCGAAATTAAGGCAGAGCTAAGAAATTTTATAACAAACTGAAACTCTGTACTGAACTTTTAGAAAATCCCAATAATGATACCGTCGTAATCGCATTTGATTATATGCAAAACTTGCCCTTGCCACAGGTTCCAGTTCAAGAAACTTTTTATTTGAGGCAACTTACTGTTAATGTTTTTTGGCGTTAATTTAGTTGGAACACAGAAAGCCATGTTCTACGTTTATCATGAGGGTATCGTAAGAAAAGGTCCCAACGAAGTAGCGTCATTTCTTTTGGACTTCTTACAGAATGAAATTTCGGTAGGAACTAGACACCTACATGTTTTTTCCGATAGTTGCAGTGGTCAGAATCGAAACCATACTATAGTAAACTTTCTAATGGCGTTGGTGCAGGTGAATCGATTTGAAACCATTAAACAACGAGGACATTCGTTTTTACCAAATGATTGAAATTGTGCAACCATTAAAAGAGTGATCAGAAAACATGACAGAATTTACTAGCTAAAAGAATGTGTCCAAATGATTGTCAATTCGACACAAAAATCGAAATATTTTGTAATACTCGTTAAAACTGAAAATATTCCTGATTTTAAATGTTGATGGACAAAGCATTATAAAAAAACTGCTGTGTATGTGGAAACAAAAACAAACATTCCAAATTTCGAAATTAACGCATTTTAGATATTCTTCAAATGAACCTGTTGTGGTTGACGCGTTCAATTTTATAGACGGGTTAAAGAGCCATAAATTTAGACTTGTAACCTCCAACTTATTACAGCTGCCTAACCCTGTGCAAAAACCAGCTTATCCGCATGGAAAAGTTCCAATAAATTTTAAAAAAACTCACAGATATTAAGCGACTTTTTTCATACATTCCCAAAGAGCACCATGACTTTTATACCGAAATATTAAATTGGCCCACAACTAAAAATGAAAACGATGAAAACAATGAATAGTTTCTATTTTTTATTTTATAACCTTGTTTGTTGTATTGTAAAATACAAATATAATAAAATAATATTTCTTTTTAAACATATTTTAAGTTTTTCTAATTTTTTGAATAATTATCTACAACTGACATGTGCTGTTTCTCAAATGACCTATTCAAATGTTTTATGTGTTCTTTCTAGGATAGCTTTTGGTCGAACCACATTCCCAAGAACTTTACTGATGGTTTGAAAGATATATTTTGATTAAATTACTGTAAAACTGGAAAGATAACAGAATTTTTCTTGGAGAATACAATTCCAACAGTTTTGTCACGGAAAAAATAAATCCTGTATTAAGAGACCATTGTTCCAATTTCATCAGAAAGTTTTGCAGAAAAGTTGACATGATATCCATATTTTTTCCTTTAATATAGATTACCAGGTCATTAGCATATAAGCGTGCTTTTAAAGGTATTTTTAAGCTTTTTATTATGACATTTATAGCGACCAGAAACAGTGTAGGACTAATTATTGGCCCTTGTGGAGTCCTATTGTCTTCGTTTTAATTTTCCGAAAAGGAATTATTTACTCTTACACGAAATGATCTATCCTTCAGAAAATTTTTGATAAATGCAAGACAGTTGCCATGAATATTCCTACAAGTGAAGTTTTCCTAGAATGTTAAATCTCCAGCAGGTGTTAAAGGCTCTTTTTATGTCGAAAAATATTGCTATACAAATTTGTTTTGTTGCTAGAGATTCGTGAATTTCGCTTTCTAGATCCAAAATATTATTGATCCCAGATCGGTTTTGTCCAAAACCATTTTGCCCGGAGATTAAGTGGCTAGAATTTTCCAAAGTCCAAATAAGTCTATGGTTGATTATTTTTTCTAGTAGCTTACTCATGGAGCACGTTAAACTTATGGGTCTGTAAGATTCAGGTTCTAAACGAGGTTTCTGATTTTTTAGAAGAGAAAGAACAATAGCTTTAGACCATAGACATGGAAAGAGGTGTTGGTGCCATATTAAATTAAATAGTTGGAGATGTTTTTGCAGAATGGGGAAGATGTTTTAAAAATATTACTGGAATATCGTCTGGTCCGGGGCTGGTATTTTTAAGATCTAGGAGAAAATTATTACTTAATTCAAATGTAGTGAGAGGGAGGTTTAAAGGAACGCGGCATTCCACACGCTGGGCGCGGCACTTCACACGCCGTGTAATGGCATATTAAGACGTCCCGAAGTAAGTAACGAGAAAATCTATTACAATATCATATACCACTAGGATTAGAATGATTCTATATGCTTTGCTGTGATTGCTTATCATTGGCTGGCGCATCAGATTCTGGACTCAATAATAAAAGTCACCTTCTACTCCTAGTGTAACGAAGTTACTTTTTTTTTATTTATTTAAGAAATATAGGATCCGTCGGAAAACCGAATTATTATTTTTATTTTATTTTTCTTATAAGTATTTTTAATACAAATCCCGATGCACGTCAGAGATCATTTATGACGTCACGACCTTGCAGTGTTGCCTAATCGTCAGAATAGTTGAGGAATTTAGAATTTTTTAAAATTGTAAGGTTATGTATTTGTTATGTTACTATATAGTAGGAACAATTAGTTTTAAATGTATATAACTAACGGAAAATATTGAATTCCTTTATGAATAATAAACATCTAAACAAAAAAGCTTTAAACATATTATGCAAGTCATGGAAAATAAAACTGTAAGGTAGTATATTGCAGATGGATCAAAATTGGTTTACAATTAGCATAGAAAATATCTAAAACTAATTTAATTTCACCAAGAAAGTTATTTAACAGAACTATATTTAAGTTATAAACCACAACACTCCATAAAATTAAAGAGGTCATTGAAAAAATGAAAACTACAAAGACATGTGGAGGATTCATAATATCAGTAGATACCTATACTTAAAAAATTAAAGTTTGAAAATGCTAAAATATTTGAATACAAGAAGGAAATTGTTAAAATATTTGAGTAGATGCTTTAGTAAATCTCACTTTCAGTAACGGTTCTGTAGCTCAAGTATTCAAGATAGCCAGAAATGCTTCAAAAATAAACATATATCGCTACTTCTTTTCAACTCTAAAGTTATCGAAACATGTATGAACAATAGATTCATCACTCAAACATCAAGATTCTCCATTCTATCAGCTTCAAAAAACATTTGAAAAATGTTATTCTCAGTCAAATATTTTTTTTATATCTTGGAATAAATTAAATAAAAATACAGATATATAAGAAATATATCAAACTGTTTATTGTTTTAAAAATAAGACAATGTTTTTTTTTTAATTACACTATTTTCTCATAAAAAAACAATTATTCATCTACTAATCTTCATTATTCCTATAAAATTCTTTTATTTCTCCTAATCCAGATCGCAAGTATTTGAATCGCAGTCATCGATATCGCTATTAGGGTTAATTATAATAAAAATAATTTCCAATCTATTAAAAACTCCCTCTCTGCCAATATGTTTATTATAATATTGCTTAGAAAGGTCACAAATAAGTTCAATGGAGTTAAAAATACAATGGCAGGGAAGATTACGTAATACTTTGTCTATATTTTGCTGCTTAGGTAATTATCTACCATATATTTCTTTGGCAGTTTGCACCTGAAAAAAGAATGTTTTATTTATTTCTATTTAGTTGCCATTTCGTATAACGTGTGTTAATATCGCTATATTCTAAATTGTAATATCGAAACAACACATTATATCAATGATTTAATGTTAGGTACACCGTTATATCAAATCTTGTAACTTCATTTTTAATTTTTTGATATTGTTTTAAAGTTTATTTCTGAAAGAAAAGGCATTTTTGGGTTTCACTGTACATCTTGAAAATGTGTAAAACATGTAGATGTTTATTGACCACTGTAATCAAATTTTTCCAATTAAATTGTCTTTATATGATTGCTAGAATAGCGTATCTACCATTAAATCTTCAATATGATGTGTCATTTCAATATTAATTTTTTTTTACTTGATTTACACAATTACTGATACCTTAATTTACTTCAAATTTGGTTTTATCTCTTGCCATCGATTTTTGTAGGTCTAACACCCTTTGTCATTATTTTCCCAGGAGCTGTTTAATGTTTCATTTTGAACGATACATGTTTCATCAATGACAACGAACTGCTTCTGTTGTAATTCTATAATTTCTTAAAAACTGACCTATTTACAGTTCACGTCTTGGTTATCTTTTTTCCTTCATTCTTTTAATACAGTTGACAATGATGCAATATAGCCATTAAACATTTGTCTCTCAATCAACTTTTCTCTTAAAGGTTCCAAAGTTATATGTTCCCCTGCAAATAAGTATGTATTTATATTACTGTATACAAATTAAAACTTTTATAGGTAATATAAATAAATTATGATTGAATTAATAGATTTGTCTTTATACTTACTTGTTTCATACATATTATAAATACCACTTCGGATTCCACTTGTATCCAGTGTTATTGTATTAGTAGGTAATCTTTTGTTTATATGAATGCTTTTTAATTAGCGATTTTAATCATTCATTATTCTTGACTGCTTGCCAAATACTACTGACAATAGAAATATTTTTATTTAGAGATGCTGCAACACACTAAAAAAGACAAGAAAATAATTTCATATTTCTATTAAATTTTATAACTTGTAACTTACCTCTCTTACGGCAGTTAAAGGTAAACGTGGTCCATCATTATCACGCTCTCATTCAAAATAATGGATTAAAGAAGCTATCAACTCCTTACAAGGACTATTTAGTTTCTTAGGCATTTTGTATATAAAAATTAAACGACAAATAATTAGCTTATTCACTCTATGGTTGTTTTGAAAAACAGTTTTTTATAAGTATAACTGGTAAAGCTTAAAAATACAGGCAAAAGGATTTTAAATTACAGAAAACAAAATGCACAATCAATAATTAACTCAACATAAACATAACCTAACTAAATCAGTGAAATTTTTTAAAAAGGGGTTGCAACACCGCAACAAGGTGTACCAATTGCTGTAATGACATTTCTTTTCTATAAATACGAGCTTCATGGGCGTACAGAATGTCAAAATTATTAAATGTAAAGTATTATTTTTTGAGTACTAAACATTTAATAATGTTTTTAAAAATTTTATATTATCAAGAATTAGACATGTATAAACTAAATAATTTAAATAATTCTTAAAATTATCAAAATAATCACCATAACGGTTTTCGACTTTTTAGTAATATGACTACGTTCATGAATGCTCGTGACTATACGTGACTTTTTCGGATTATTAGCTTAGTTAGGGACATTTTAATTAGTTGGTAGTACTATGACGAATGACCGACGTCATTGCTGACGTGCATCGGGATTTGTATTAAAAATACTATATTCATCATTTAGCTTTAACGTTAAAAATTCGCGTTTTCAAACGTTTACAATATATTGAATCTTCCCATCAAAATATTTTATAAGTCAGCGGACGATCGCCTGCATTTCCCCACCTCAATCTTCGATTAATAATCGAGTTTGCACGACGAGTGGCGAAAATCACCTGTAAAACAAGCTGCACCGGCCAGATGATTTGGCCAGATCTCATTATCTTTCCGCCGACGCTTGAGCTAGTAAGAGTAAGCAGCAATTCTTAGCAGTACCAGCCGCCTCCGATTAAACAATTAATTGCTGCCAGGTCTAGGTTAACTTTTTTTTTACAGTAGTTGATTCTTTTATTTAAATTTTCTTTCCATTAAATTAAATACAGGGTGATACTCGTAATTGATTTAATGATTAAAAATAATGTCTGAAAACTAACTAGTGTTTTGTATGCGTGATTGTGTCGCTACACTACTAGTGATTAGACATTATCCGTGGATTTTAAGCAAGAACCGAAGACGCACGAAGAAATTTTCTTTCCTTTAAATTAAATACAGGGTGATACTCGTAATTGATTTAATGATTAAAAATAATGTCTGAAAACTAACTAGTGTTTTGTATGCGTGATTGTGTCGCTACACTACTAGTGATTAGACATTATCCGTGGATTTTTTTTTTTTTTTATTTATTTTATTAAACAGGGGTCACGACCGAAAACACATTTTTTTTTATTTCCGTATAGAAAAGTAAATACTATCTGATACCTAGCTAGTGTTTTGTATGCGTGATTGTGTCGCTACACTGCTAGTGATTAGGTATTATCCGTGATAAAATTTAGTTTAATTTTCCTTTAATTAGTTTTTCGATTAAAGTTTAAAAGAAAAGAAGATATTGTCTGAAAACTAACTAGTGTTTTGTATGCGTGATTGTGTCGCTACACTACTAGTGATTAGACATTATCCGTGGATTATTTTTTTTAATTTTTTTTAAAAGGGGGTCACGACCGAAAACACGTTTATTTGAGTTCCGTACAAAAAAAAATAAATAGTATCTGATGTCTAGCTAGTGTTTTGTATGCGTGATTGTGTCGTCACACTGCTGGAAATTAGATATTATCCGTGGTTACATTTTGTCTTTTACTTTGATTTAATTCCAAAAGGGTGGGATATTAGATGGGAAGCTAAACTAGTTACCTGGTACCGATTAATTTTATTTTTCATAATTGTTAATATTGAATTCTATTTCCGTATATATTCCCTGTTCATAAGTAAATGCTACCGTAATCCGATTTAATTCAGAACTCCGTGTCATTTGCTTTTATCTGTATATTTATCTAAATCACGTCTGATTGAGCTCCGACCTGTCAAGCCATCGTCCGCAACCGCTTATTTTTGTTATTTTTTTTGTTCAGGGTTATAACGACTTTCAGCTTCGACAATTCTTTAAACGTAACAATAACGATTAAAGCCCGTTATTGTTACCCTCTTATGTGTATATTCTTACATCAACTAGACCCCTGGAGTTTTTCCGTCATCTCCACTAGAAGCTACCTGTGTTGTGGAGCAAACCACATTAATAAAACTGGCGCTCGAGTACTTCCGAGTCCTAGGGTGTCACTAGTAAGGGTAATATTTTCTTATAGGCAAGAAAACATCTTACACTAGTAACTCAATATACTAGAGATAAAAGAATACTTACAGTTTCTTGCATTAGATCGAAATCTTGAGCTAAATGTCCACTGTCGTTTCGGTAATTCATCATAGCTTGTGTAATCCCTTTGTCAAATCCATCGGTTAGCTTGTTCCGGTAAGCGAAAATTGAAATACCAGCTCCCAGTTCTAATAAAAAGATAACAGCCAAAAATGCTCCATACTAAAAAAAAAAATTTTAATAAAATTATATGAAATCAATTTATTTACGTGAATTAGAACTAAAATTTTAGGTGTATCGTTGGAGCTGAGATTATCGCATTTGGCTGTAATGCGAGAATTCTTGAGTACATAGGTATCTAGGATTGCAGACTAATTTAATTAAATCTATTTTATTTTATAAATTAGTAAAAGTCAGATAAATTTTTTTAATAATTATAATAATAATATTTATTATTATTTTTTTTTATATTTCTTATGTGATTCAACTTTTATAAGAACCTTTAATTTTGAAAATATGTCAAAAATTACGTTTTTATTACTATTTAGATTGCTAATGAAGAGTATTTAAATTCAATTAGACTAAAACATTTTTGTTAAGTGAGCAATTCATATTAATCTCGCCTATTCAATGTTCCTCGTATTCTAGATACAAAACTTATAAGGATCTAGGTTAAACACTTCCTTTACACCTCTTCCTTTCTTAAAATACCATCTTCCTCATTGTGACACATAGAACAATGAACTTTGCATTACTTTTTCATTGTAAAAAGGAAATAACATGTAACAGGCAATTCAAAACTTGACGTATACCTTCGAGAAATCTAAGAACAATTTGTCATTATTTAAAACCACCCATACGGAAAGATGGACGTAAATGGATTGAATCAGCGGCGGCTCTAGCAGTAGACATACCGGTCAACTGAATTAGACTTCGGTGTCTCCATGGTGGGCGCCATGTATAATATAATTATAATATTACAGCAATTTATTGATTTCACAACAATTTAATATGTATTAATTAAATAATTGTTCAAGCCGTTATATATGGTATTTCGAGATTAAACCGACTTATTCAGCAACATTTATATTACTGACATAACGGGTGTTTAATGTTTTTATCAAAAATTGAACTGCTATACGTTTGTTGTATATTCAAAGATTTCGTTACTTTAAAAAAAAACACACACAAAGTAGTAAATTAATGGAAAAATTGAAAAATCAATGTCCCTGGATAAAATTAGAAACCTTCACACTAACTTCCTCTGTAAGAAACACATTAACAGTATCCGTTGAAGCTGTTTTCGCGGTTCATTATTTTAGCATTATCCATGTATCTTAATTATTTATCATCAATATAATTTCATTTTTTGCTGAAGTATTCAAAAGAAGCACCCTAATAATCTCTAATATGTTAATTTTTTTGTTACATCATACTTTTTTAAATAAAAATTAAAAATGAATATTAAATTTTATTAATTTGCAAATATCAATTTTTGGAAAACTGGAGTTTGTAGCTGATTTTTATCTATTTTTTCTATTTACAAGTTTTTGCTAATATCAAAAACTAATTGAAATTTGTAGTAAACCGTTTTCCAATAATATTTTTATTTCGAACTTGTGAAAATATTTCCCTCTTTATCAGATACCTGTAACCAACGGTAACTTGGCGATTAGTAAATATAAAGTGATTCGGCCAGTGTCTAAAACGCTCTTTTAATTGTAAAAATTTAGTATAATATATTTTTTATTATTTTTTACGTGTTGTGTAGCTAAGTATGAAAGAAAAGTCGTACGGTTACTAGCAAAAGGTTAGACTATTTTTATAATACATGTTTCTAAAGAAAAAAATCTGATGTGTCCAACACATCGTCACCTAAATGTGTAGAACTGCTAAGTCCATTATACCTAGTTTTACAGGAGATGAATAAAACCTTTTAAACATTTCATGAGCTATGGGATCATAAATTCAAAAATAGCGTTTCTTCATTGTTGTGTAAACATCATTTGTAAATTCTTAAAACATGCCCTAACTTTATTTTTAATTTTTTATTCGTATTTTTTGGAGACAGCAGGTTTTATAAAAAAATATATGTATATTTTTGGATTTGGCAACTTTTCTTACAATAATGTAATAAAATATTTTTTGATTCAAAGTTTTCTTTTATTCAAAAAAGTTACATTATCAATAAAAAAACACTATTCATGGGGAAGCCTATCATAGAAGTCGTGGTAATCGTCGGCCAAAGTAGCTTTAAGCGCCTGCAGATCCATAAACTTCCTGTTTTTAATCTTAAGCCTTTCTGAATGAAGCTGATCTAGCTCATCCATAGAACATGCCTTAATTCCAGGAGTCCGCCTTTGAGGTAATATTTGCCATTCTTCAGAAAATCGTAGTTTGTAGTGAACGTCTCCATTTGAACTGTACTTAAGGGCTCGAATATCCAAAACCTAAAAACATGAACAGTATAAAATTACAAAGAAGAGTGAATAGTTAAGAAACAGAAACGACTGTAATAGTAGCAAATAAGTGATATTTTAAAAACAAAATAATATGCCTAAATAAATAGCCAAGTTACCAAAAATGTAAGCGAATAGAAGGTATTATAATTTATATTTTTTGACTAGTAACGCAACAAAAAAAAAGTTTTATAGTAATGAAGTTTATTCTCACCTTTGAATCTCCTTTTAATTTCCCTGGACGAATACTCTTGAAATATTACACGTTACTAAATTTCTTAAAAAACGTATGGTTTATATAGGACACATCATAGTTCTTTGGCTTCATACGGGCTTTTTGACATATTGAGTAATATTCTGCCGGTACATTGATTGACCTGTCTTTGAGATGTCTATCTATAGTGCTATGCATGGAATCCGCCTCCATTTGTGTATGCCCAACCTCTAAATACTTTTGTTCAATAGTTATTTTGTAGTAAATGGCTACATTGAGTAAAGCGTTCGTTACGGTTACATTCCTATTTTGGTAGGTACAACCATCACTATACAGAATGGACTTTTATATCTTTAATATTTCCACGGTCAACAGACGGCAATACTTTTTCTACAATAAATTTTGAACAAATGAAGGCGAATTCTTCAGCGTTAACTCCACCTTCAACTTCGCTCCAGAGGTAGCAAAATCCATCTTGGTTAATTATGTTGTAATAGCAAAGATTGTGTATAGAGAGCTTGGTTTTATAATACAAGCTCGAAATTTTCGATTTTGGAGCCATTAGAACAGCCTGTAGGTCCATTGTGAAGACAAACCTTTCATTTTCTTTATCTTTGGCCTTTTCTTTCCTAGCCTCCTCCTTTTTGGCTATATGTATATTATATTCTTGTTCTGCAATGTGTCCTACTTTAAATCCTGCGCATTTCTCACACTGATCTTTCTTAGGATGGTAGAGAGAAATGTTGTGCAATTCTAACACCTGGTTAAAAGTGGTTATTGAAAGCGATGATACGTTTGGAGATTTGCAAAAATCATTAACGTAAAATCTATAAAGGTTATTTTTTGATTGCCACTCTGGTAGAAGATATTGTTTTTTTGTAGAAGCCCTACAATAATGGGATTCCATTTTGGGAAGATAATTTACAAAGTTTATCAGTTCTCTATTTTCTCTGTCAAAAGGTTTATGATTTTCCGTTTTATCAGTTTTATTATGTTGCTTTTTTGTTCCACGTCCTTTCTTTTCTTTCCAATCCAAAACCGTAATTCTGCCTGTGACTAAAGTGTTTAGGAACATGACACGACAAACCCGAATGTTAGTGTCATGTATTCTTAAATGATATAAAACGGATTGAGATCTTCTTGAAATTTCAGCTGGTGTAAACTGGTGTAAATCGTTGCAAGAAACGAATCATGACTCAGAGTGTACGATACGATAGTTACAGACGCGTTACACTAGAAAAAAGCACTTAACAAGGCGTTTTAGCCACTAATTTCGGCGAATTTTAAAAAATCATTAACAAGAGATTGAGAGCTTAAATTTGGGGATTATATTAAGAATAGTGCTGTTGAGGAATGCATTTATTTTCATTATGATATTTCAAAATTTAAAGCCCTTTGATTTTTTTTCTCGGAAACTGGAAGGAATTAAAACTTTAAAAAATATGCATGTTCTAGATATTATTGCCTAATTTATTTTGCCCAAATTTAAATTTTCTAGAAAAATTACTTTTTGAGATATCCTTGTCCGAAAATTATAAGGGGGTGCTGTAATCACCTTAAATGTTATAAATCTATTAAAATATACGTTGTACACAAATCACGTCACGCCGGTTAAATGTCAACACGCAAAATGCACATCTCTGTGGGACTTTATACATATTTACGGTTTATATATTTAGTGGTTCGGATATCACAGTGTCTAGGTACACGCTAACTTGTACGCAATTCAAAAATGTATATACACGCGAAACGTCTTGACAGAGTAAGTGTGAGCTGTGTGCAGGCCGTTGGTGTTTACACCGTTCGTAGCTAAGTATGGATTGAAATTTTTTTGTGGCGGCGAAGCCGCCACCTAACGAGAAGTCGTTACTTCGTTTTCTTGTTTTCACGACATTATTATTATTTGTTCATGTATGTGAAATTTGCTTCTAAGGTTTATAAAATACTACTGTGCTATTCACGGCGTAAATGAAAACAAACAAGACGCATTCACATAAACACCTCCCACTACAGCAATATGACGTTTCGCGTGTATATAATTTTTTTGATTTGCGTACACTTTAGCGTGTACCTAGCAACAGCGTTTGGATATAGCACTTATTCGGGAAGCGAAATATTCTCGTTAGTTGTGCTTGTGGGACTTCGCAGCTTTAAAGTTAAAATTCTCCAATTTTTTTTGAATTTTTAAACATAAAATGTTAAAACTGAAAAAAATGGACTTAGCAGGTTTACACTCTTAACCGACGACATGACTTTCCTATCTAGTTATTACAGGATAAATATCTAGGATCTAATATACAACAATGTCAATAATTTAACAATCATATCGATTTTAGTATTAATATGGACATTACATAGATCAAAATAGAAATGATACGTTTGACATTTTGTGACAGCTGATGCGGAAAGTAGCATATTCGCACACGGGTGGAAAGTAAATTAATATTCATAAGCGTGTGATATAGGGGACTTTCCATAGGACTATATAGTGTGATATGTGTCACTTTTCTAAGTAGTCGTAGGAAAAATCATTTGAAATAAACTTTTAGTACCTAATTTATTTGTAAAAATACCATTAAAATCCTTAATTGTTCCAAAATAATTTATAATTCTCAGGAAGATTACTTTTACAACATTTTAAATAAACTGTTCCTACCTTCTTTATCTATGTGAAAATAATCTTAAAACTCTTAATTCTCTTAATCCCTTGATACTTAGTACATCCTAAATTTGTATACTAAATCTTTTATAATTACGCAAAAAAAGGATTTTAAAAATAAAAATCGATGTGTTTCAGGTTTTATAGAAATATTTTTAGTTTAGGAAACAATAAAGGTATTTCACAATTATAGAACACACTATATGTACTATTTAGATACCTATTTGTAATCTGATTTTAGTTATCAATCAATAAATAATTTTATTTGTTTTAAGATTTTTAAACATTTTAAGATTTTAAATAAAAAAAATATATATTATTTAGCTAACAATTTACGATAAATAAAAAAATCTTGGTCTATTTTTAATATTTGTAAATTCCGTCGCCCAAACATACAGAGCTAAATCGGCAGAGCCCAAAAGTCCCAGCGGTCAAACGACGGTGCCCGGACGGCGGCGCCCAAATGTCTGGCCTTCGATGGAGACAGCAGTGTTTACAAAAAAATTTGCTTATAGCCGGAGAGCTAGTAACACACATTTCATTAAGTGTTTGATTCACTTTGAAATTTTGTAATTTGAAATCATTTGGATGGTAAAGCAGATATACCTGTGTTGGCTAGACCCACTCCGGGACACCAGATACTGCGCATAATAGAAAGGGGTCGTAAAATATGGTTCCATGACAAAACAGAACTTGACAAAACAGAACAGGACAAAACAGCAGTGGGATTCTCATGTTTCGTACTCGAGACGTGTTGTAACGAGAAAGATTTTGCGATTCATATCTCGGATATCGAGAAGGGATATATATCGATCTTAAATGTCAGTGTCACTCGCTTCATCTTTAGGTGCCGAGAATCGATTTTTAACCTGAAATCTTGTAATTTTGTGTCAATAATATCAATAGATAATTATTTAATTTTCGTTTTTATAAAATAATATGAGGAGTATGAAAAAATATTTCCTCCCAAGATGTGATAATGATTTACATTTATTATTATATATATTTATTAGTGTTGCCAAAAATATGAAAAGAAGGAAGTTATTATTATTATTATTATTATTACACAGAAAAGCTTCAAGCAACAGCTAAATTATTTTAAGGTTTGTATAGTATTTATACTCTTTATTAAAATGAAAATGTTTTATTGTAATTTATTAGACTTCAATTATCTACCATTGTAGTAACGATGTTTTTTCTTTTTTTTTTAGATACCGGATGATTTTGAAAACTGTTCATTTTTTAAATGATGGATAAACCTTTACATATAAATGGGTAGTACCACACAAATGTCTGCAAAGTTCTTGTTATTCACCACACCTCACTGATTCTACCAAAAACAGAAAAAAAATGTCTAAAAAGTTGACTGGAAAATAATCTACTAGAGGCGTTTTTATCTCTATTTAATTAAAATACACCGGATCTTCAAGATGCAGTAGTAATTTGACATTGCCCCCTTCAGGAAATTTAAAATGGGCCTACTATAAGTTCGAAGGTGTATAACCTAAAACCCCCCTTCGGAACCTCCTGAAAGTTTTGAAGATAGTAAAGTTTTGTCTGAATCAGAAGAAACATCTTTAATATTTGATTCAGAGGGATTTAATAATAATGAGCAGGTTATTCAAGACCATTGAACTCTCAAAATAAATGAAAATAAACTGAAGGTATATTTAGGATTGCCCAACAGTGTTTCTAAAATCCTCAATCATATTTATGAGAAGGAAAGTATAGCTTACATAAACCTTTTACATTTCTGTGTAAATTAAAAGAAGAGAGAGAGAGAGAGAGAGAGAGAGAGAGAGAGAGAGAGAAAGAGAGAGAGAGAGAGAGAGAGAGAGAGAGAGAGAGAGAGAGAGAGAGAGAGAGAGAGAGAGAGAGAGAGAGAGAGAGAGAGAGAGAGAGAGAGAGAGAGAGAGAGAGAGAGAGAGAGAGAGAGAGAGAGAGAGAGAGAGAGAGAGATAGAGATAGAGATAGAGATAGAGATAGAGATAGAGATAGAGATAGAGATAGAGATAGAGATAGAGATAGAGATAGAGATAGAGATAGAGATAGAGATAGAGATAGAGATAGAGATAGAGATAGAGATAGAGATAGAGATAGAGATAGAGATAGAGATAGAGATAGAGATAGAGATAGAGATAGAGATAGAGATAGAGATAGAGATAGAGATAGAGATAGAGATAGAGATAGAGATAGAGATAGAGATAGAGATAGAGATAGAGATAGAGATAGAGATAGAGATAGAGATAGAGATAGAGATAGAGATAGAGATAGAGATAGAGATAGAGATAGAGATAGAGATAGAGATAGAGATAGAGATAGAGATAGAGATAGAGATAGAGATAGAGATAGAGATAGAGATAGAGATAGAGATAGAGATAGAGATAGAGATAGAGATAGAGATAGAGATAGAGATAGAGATAGAGATAGAGATAGAGATAGAGATAGAGATAGAGATAGAGATAGAGATAGAGATAGAGATAGAGATAGAGATAGAGATAGAGATAGAGATAGAGATAGAGATAGAGATAGAGATAGAGATAGAGATAGAGATAGAGATAGAGAGATAGAGATAGAGATAGAGATAGAGATAGAGATAGAGATAGAGATAGAGATAGAGATAGAGATAGAGATAGAGATAGAGATAGAGATAGAGATAGAGATAGAGATAGAGATAGAGATAGAGATAGAGATAGAGATAGAGATAGAGATAGAGATAGAGATAGAGATAGAGATAGAGATAGAGAGATTTGTTTGTGTTCTGTTTTGCCAAGTTCTGTTTTGTCATGTTCTGTTTTGTCCTGTTCTATTTTGTCAAGTTCTGTTCTGTCTGATCACCGTAAAATATGACCCAAAAGAAGTGTTTGATTCAGAAGCCAACAAACACCAATTAAAAGTTTAGGTAATTCTAAAAATACTAGTAATTTAGGCAGACACTTTTGAGAGGGTTTATAATTAATAAATGAAGTGTTTGATTCACGCTGATATTTTAATAGCCTCTTAGTTAATTATAAAAAAAATTAATTCCAAATAGGCAGACACTTTTTCCGGGGTTTAATTGCCGGCCAACATAAAAATGAATCTACCTCGTTATGCGCCACTATGCATTGAATAACTATATACTTTTTAAAAACTAAACATGTTAAATTACCAAGACTGTGAAATAATAAAACTATAAGTTTCGCGGCTTGAACCATCAACTTGTTATCCACACTATTCAAATGTTGATAGTGTGGATAGCAATAACTAAATTAATGTATATTACAGGACAAGCATGTAGTCCATGTAGTATTTATGAAATATGCTAACAGGTGCTAAGTTTAAAAACATGTTTTAACAACGTAGTGTGATCTTTGCTACAATTTGCCTTAAAATTCTATAAGGATCATTTTAGCTTACAAAAGTTTTCTCAACCAAAACAAGATTGTACATCAAAAGCTTTGTTGATCTGAAAATGTTTATTTTTAAATTAATTTTTTGTTCTGTCAGTTATTCGTTGAGATACTTCAACATTTTGTTCAGTGTTCTATTTGTTTTGTTTCGAGCTTTTTAGCTTTTATCGATTGTTACGTCACCCGTTCTTTCCGCGATCAGCTAAGCTTTAACACAGCTTGTATCGATTAATTCAGCTCCTAATTACAGTCCACCAAAAAAATTAATTAATTTATCAATTGGTGAGTCAGGCAGATTTGTATTCCAAATTCGTACAATAAGTAATGACAAGAAGCTAAAACTAATCGAATACTCATATAGAATACTTACTGTGTAAAGCAGCGATGGTTGTCCTTTAACCGTACAGCAACAAGCAAAAGAACCAACGAGAATTATTAAAGATCCCGTAGCAATTAGAACATATGGTGCGGTACTGCTAAAAGCAGTACTCATCTCCATATATTTGTATAACTCTACTTGCACCCATATTCCAATGGCTAAAATAATAATACCAGAAATCTGAAACAAAAAATATATGTAAATATATTAATAATTAATTGATCTAACTAAATATGAAATTTATTTAAAGTTAACCCTACATATAGTATTTTCATCGTATTTTCATCGTAATTTTATCGTATTTTTATCGTATTTTTATCGTATTTTTATCGTATTTTTATCGTATTTTTATCGTATTTTTATCGTATTTTTATCGTATTTTTATCGTATTTTTATCGTATTTTTATCGTATTTTTATCGTATTTTTATCGTATTTTTATCGTATTTTTATCGTATTTTTATCGTATTTTTATCGTATTTTTATCGTATTTTTATCGTATTTTTATCGTATTTTTATCGTATTTTTATCGTATTTTTATCGTATTCTTATCGTATTTTTATCGTATTTTTATCGTATTTTTATCGTATTTTTATCGTATTTTTATCGTATTTTTATCGTATTTTTATCGTATTTTTATCGTATTTTTATCGTATTTTTATCGTATTTTTATCGTATTTTTATCGTATTTTTATCGTATTTTTATCGTATTTTTATCGTATTTTTATCGTATTTTTATCGTATTTTTATCGTATTTTTATCGTATTTTTTATCGTATTTTTATCGTATTTTTATCGTATTTTTATCGTATTTTTATCGTATTTTTATCGTATTTTTATCGTATTTTTATCGTATTTTTATCGTATTTTTATCGTATTTTTATAGTATTTTTATAGTATTTTTATCGTATTTTTATCGTATTTTTATCGTATTTTTATCGTATTTTTATCGTATTTTTATCGTATTTTTATCGTATTTTTATCGTATTTTTATCGTATTTTTATCGTATTTTTATCGTATTTTTATCGTATTTTTATCGTATTTTTATCGTATTTTTATCGTATTTTTATCGTATTTTTATCGTATTTTTATCGTATTTTTATCGTATTTTTATCGTATTTTTATCGTATTTTTATCGTATTTTTATCGTATTTTTATCGTATTTTTATCGTATTTTTATCGTTTTTTTTATCGTATTTTTATCGTGTTTGTATAATATTTTTATCGTATTTTTTATTATTTATATTGTATTTTTATTGTATTTTCATTGTATTTTTATCGCATTTTTGAATATTGAATTTAACAAGTTCTTGATATGTTACCACCAAAAAAATACAAAAAACAAAAAATTGGCCTTAGCCAACCAACAAAAAATATTTTTTTTCAGGATTGGAAGAAAACCTAGATTTCTTAAAAGAACAACTTTAGTCGTGCGAAGGATACACCGAAGACCAAATTGAGTGTTTGAAACGCAGTTACGTACCCTTTAAGTCTCAAGTAAAAGAAAGGTATTTTACAAATACAATGATGCATGGCTAAACGGAACTTTTGAGATTCCCGTAATTACACAAAATCGGCCAGGCCGGTCACGTAAGTCATTTGGAGAGTCAAGTAATCGAACTAAAAGAAGGAAAACTGAGGAGATTCGATCTACTTCAGATAAAGAAGTAATCATACATGCTGCTAAGTAGAATTGCCGGAAGCTGGAAAACGAGATGCTTCCGGTGTATTCAAAGATCTCACCAGTTCTCCAACACGTGCAGCTAAATATAAAAAAAGTATTCCCTATATAACCGACAATTTATATTTTACGGTTTACGAGATCTCTGTATACGGTCCACCCTGTATATGTCTATGTCTAAATTGGTATACATGTCTAAATCTATAAATATATGTATATGTCTAAATCGGTATATAAATTTAAATTGATAGTGTAAATTGATACACTACTTTAGACCACTATGGAAGTAAAATATATATAAGAGTAAATAATTATTGACAACTCGGTATGTAAGTATTATTTTGTTTATATATAAAATTTTTTGAATATACTTTTATTTTCTTTGAATGAATTTATTTTTAATTTATTATATTGTCAATATTTGACCTGGATTTATATAAAAACCATTTTTTAAGATTCTTTTTAAAAGAATAAAGACTTTTCTCTTTTTGTATTTCGATAGGAATGAAATTATAAATTCGAGGAGCCAAATATGAAGAAGATCTACAACCTATTAATTTGTTTTTCGGGGTGAGTAGTATTTATTTGCTTTATTCCTAGTTTGGTGCATATGTCTGGTTTCATCGAGTTTAGTCTTCCCTTTATATACAGGGTGTCATTGAAATAGTGTAAAAAATATTCGGGAGGTGATAGTACGCCTAAAACTAGTAAAAAAAGTTCCCATAACTATGGGTCGGTAAATGCATATTAAGGGATTTAGGAGAGTCAAAAGGGCAAACTTGGAAAGTGGTTTTTTTGAAATAGTAAGCTTAAAAAACACGATAAAACTTCGAAAACTTTTTAGGGGTTGATTTTTTTACAACATGGGTCTATTTTTTAAAAACTACTACCTTTTTTCCATAAAAAAGGTACTCTTATTGCAAGTCTCTTAAAGCAATGGTTTTCGAGAAAATTGAAGGCAAACATTTTACTGAACCCGTATTTGAAAAACAAAGTATGTATTTATTTTTTGATGGGTTGCTCACAGGTTAATCAACATTATTTTATGAAAATTATGCCGTGCTTATTTCAATTTAGAATTACCAAATCGCCCTGTTAAACAAGAGAAGCGCCAAAATTATTTTAAATAATAAAAGAGTGAGAAATTAAAGTGAAAAATATTTTATTACTATTATGGAAAGTACCGTATTTTTTTATCATATCAGTCTGACTCTTTTATTTAAAGTAAATGTTCAATTTGGCCACCATTCATTTCAATACAGACACCTGCTCTTCTCCTCCAGGATCTGCGTACTCTATCGAAAATCCTTGGCGTTGTACGAATTTGATTGGAGCAGCCAATTATCCGTTGTCGTAGTTGTTCTTCAGTATTAATCGGTACTGAGTAAACCAAAGCTTTTAAGTGACCCCACAAGTAGAAATCAAGTGGATTAAGCTCTGGTGATCTGGCTGTCCAAGCTTGTGGACCACCACGTCCTATCCAACGCCTGGTAAATGGTTTACCAAAAAATGAAGGTAATTTTGTCCATTAAGCCTAAAAGAATAATAATAATTAGGAATTGGTGACGTTTGAACAGTTTTAAAATTTACCTATTGGGTAGAAAGAATGGTCCAATAAGTCTATCTCCAAGAATTCCCGCCCAAAAGTTTACTGAGAATCGAACTTGGTGTCGGCTTTCTATGACAGCATGAGGATTTTGATCGGACCAGAAATGGGTGTTGTGGTAATTAACAATCCCATTTTTGGTAAATCCTGCTTCATCAGTGCATAAAATGTTTGACAGAAAAAAGGGATCTTCAACCAGTTTTCTTAATAACCAACGACAGAAATTGGCACGAGCGGGATAGTCTGGAGGATTAAGGGCTTGTACCCTTTGGATATGGTATGGATACAGCAGTTGAGTATGAAGAGTCATCCACACAGTATGGCGACTTACGTTTTCTCGCGCTGCAATTCTCCTTACAGATAACCCTGGATCTTCCTCTACACTTCTTAAAATTCGCTCTTCAATTGCTGGTGTACGCACTGTAACATTACGGCCGCGATCATGGTGACTATTACTAAATTAACCTTCGTCTCTCAGGCGCTGATGGACTCTGGCAAATATCCTATGAGAGGGTGCTCTGCGATTTGGATATTTTTGAATATACAGACGTTTAGCTAAAAGATCGTTTCCGTTCGCTCTTCCATAAATAAAATGCATATCTGTCAGTTCAAGTACAGTGTATTCCATAATTTCTGGTATAGGTATTACGCTCACGTACACTTCAACAACAAGAAACTGACAGAAATACTTAAAAACCAGAATAATTTTAGGCAAAATTATTTACAATTTCTTTTTGCTAAATTAAAATAAAAAAATTGTGATAAGGCCATGTACATAGCTATTGTTCTGTCCTAATTTGATTATTCCATTTACAAAAAGTATTCATTGACAGTGGCGTGACCACAAATTTCTTCTGGGGTTTGGGTTGCCACTTACCTTCCGATTGTAAAGTTGAGAGAAAAAAATTGACCCACAGATAAAAAATAATTTTTCATAATAAAATTTCTTCGACATTACTTGAAAATATTTTTTTTTCTTTAGTGTTTATGAGTTTTTTGGGAGGTTGATTAGTTCAACACGTCACAATTTTCATAAATTTATGTTTATTAATCTGTGAGATACCCATAAAAAAATAAGTAATTTAACTTTTTGTTTTTCAGCTACAGGTTTACCAAACTCTTTGCCTTCAATTTTCTCGAAAACGGTTGCTTTAAGCGACTTGCAATAAGAGTAACTTTTTTATGGAAAAAAGGTAGTTGTTGTAAAAAAATCAACTTCTAAAAAGTTAATCATAAATCGACCCCTTATAAGAACTACCCTTTCTGATTAAATAAGTATTTTTTCGAAGTTTTATCGTGTTTTTTAAGCTTACAATTTCAAAAAAACACTTTCCAAATTTGCCCTTTTGACGCCCCTAAATCCCTTAATATGTATTTAACGACCCATAGTTATAGGAACTTTTTTTACAAGTTTTAGGAGTACTATCACCTCCCGAATTTTTTAACACTATTTCAATGACACCCTGTATATTTATCGCTATTTTCCAAGAATAAAGTTGTCTAGGTCAAATACCTTTAGTTCTGAAAATAAAATATCGCTTGAATATTTTCACGATTTGTTGTGGATTATCTTTAATATCCATTTTTGTATTATATTTAGATTTTTTAGATAAATATTATAAGCGCCACCCCTCCCTAGTATAGCATAACTCAATTGAAATTGAACTAAATAGAAATAAAGAGTGCGCAAGTGTTTTTTTTGCTTAAAATGTCTCTTAAATATTTAAATCTAGATAATAAACCTCTAATTTTGTTTACAACATTTTTTATTTGTAGATCCCATTTGAAATGCTGATCGATGATAATGCCTAAATATTTTATATTTTCAACTTGTGGAATGGTTATGTTGTCAACATTTAAGGTTGGTATAGTACAATGATTTCCCTTATTTACAGGATTAACTTTTAATAATTTTTTATTAAAAATTCAATTTTTTATTATATTTATTGGTGTAAATTGTGCGATAGGTTATTATTGTAAGACGTAAAAAAAATCAATTTAGTTTTTTATAATTAAAACTGTTAATGTGTTTACTAGAAACCTTTTAGTTATTGTTTTAAATTCCATTTCTGCTTGTTCTTTAAGCTTACTCCATGAATTATCACTATAGACGATAGCAGTATCATCAGCAAAACTGATCACTTTATCTTTAAATTCAAGTTCTAAAAGGCTATTTATGTATAGAGAAAAGAATAAAGGACCAAGTATAGTACCTTGTGGTACACCACAGTATTACCTAATTGAACACACTGTAACCTGTTAGTAAGATATGATTTTAATAAATCATAGATTTTTCCTCGTAGACCATATGATTTTAATTTAAGTAGAAGTGTTTTATGACAAACTGTATCAAATGCCTTAGCTTAATCTTTAAAAATACAAAGTGTAGGCTTTTTTTTCATCGAAAGCGTCATAGATACAGTTTGTTAGATGACGTATTGCGTCTTCTGTTGATTTGTCACCTCTAAAACCATACTGTCTCATAGAGAGCACTCTAAATTTTTCTAAAAAAGAAACTATTCTATTTTTAAGTATTTTTTCAATAATCTTTGATATATTAGAAATTAGAGATATTGGTTTGTAATTAATCATTTGGTCTTTATAAAGTGGTTTAAGTACGCCAATTTTAAGGACATCTGGAAAGGACCCTGATTTTAGAACTACATTAATTTAATGTGTAAGAGGAGTAATAATATTTTCTTTAATAATTTGTTTTAAAATTTCACTTCTAATTTGATCTTGACCCCCCCGGTGATTTATTACATTTTAAATTATCTACAATTTTCCCTATTTCGTATTCGCTTGTTGGATGCAAGTACATTGTGTTTTCAATGATTTGTATTCGTCCTGTGAAATCTTTTTTTTTTATTTTTTTAGCATATTGCTTACCCAAGCTACTATAGTATTGATTAAATTGTTTTGTAATTTCCAATACATTATTAATTATTTCGCCATTTTCTAATTTAATAGTTTTAATCATTGTTTTACATGTTCTCTTGTTGCATAGAAGATTAACTGCATTCCACATGTTTTTAGTAGTATTTTTATTTTTTTTATTAATTTTTTAAAGTAGTCAGATTTTGTCTTTTTTACCAATTTTGCTGTTTTTTGTAATTTTTATATTGTTGTTCTAATTCAGGACTTTGAGGATATTTTAAATGTAAAGTATATAGTTTATTTTTGTTTTTAATAGATTTTGATAGACCTAATGTCATCCATTCCTTCCTCTTCTTTATAATATTTTTATATTTTACAGTTTTTGTATGTTTGCTTATACAGGGTGAGTCATGAGGAACCTTACAGACTTCTACCATATGTAGAGTACCTTAAGGGGTATATCATATGAGCATTAAAAAGTGGCAACTCCCCTTCGTTATTCCCTCGTTCCTTCGTTTTGTGAATTTTGACAAAACTTTATATGGCCGTAAAGTCTACAAGGATTACTAGATTTCTTTAATTTTTTGGTGGAGCATTACACTGGTGTCTAGCATTTAATTCATATCATCAAAAGTTAAAAATTCCAGGATTGGCTTAGGAAAAATTAATCTCGACGATTCATATCAAAAAGTTCGCCCTGTATAAGATTGTTTAAAATTATAATAAGATATTTTTAAAGTACATAGATAGACAATCAAAACTGTGTATGTGACATTTTTGTCACCTTTTTTTTTTATTAAGGTTCGATTTTGGGTAAAACTGAAAAATCACCTTAAGGGGTCACATAAATTATGTTATAACATAAAGAAAACATTGTTAATTGTATGCATTTGAACTAAACGAGCCAAACATAAGCCTTTAGTGAGCTTACTAGATCGTTAAATTCATTTTCGACAATTTCCAGATCCGGATTAGTTCATTTTTAAATTTTAAATAGAAATCGGCCTATTTTTGTAGACTATAGAAACTACTCAACTAAATTAAACATGTCAATAATCAATAAATAAATTGTAGCGAATAACAATAACGAACAATAAATTCACACTTATTAATTAATAATTATAAATGCTATTTATTAACCTCTAATAAAAATTGCACATTTTATTCTTGCAACTAAGATATTATGTGGTTTTATTTTTATTATAAATACATAGTAGGTACCTATGTATCAAGGTAGGTTGTGATAGTTTGACGTTTGTTTGTTCTTATTTATTTGTCATTTGCAACCATTATTTATACGTGTAAAATAATATTTCGCTTTGTTTTATCTATTTTACAATAGTGTTAGAATTTTTGTTGTCGGTGTTGTTATTCAAAATGCCCCATAAGTTTTCAAATGCAGAATATGCAGATATCATTTTTATTCTGTAATGGGAATGGCAGAGCTGCAGCAAGAGAATATCATAGAAGATTTCCTGGTCGTCGAGTTCCCTGTCATTCAACATTTGCATCAGTTTTTAATTATTTGCGAGAACATGGCACATTCCCTAAAGCAAATACAGAACGAAATGTAGATCATGAGCAGGAAGATAATATTCTTGATGCTGTTATTGCGAACTCCACAATAAGCACCAGGAAAGTAAGTCGACAACTTTATGTTACCCAATCAAAAGTGACTAGAGTCTTACGAAAAAATAATTTACACCCATATCATATTCAATTAGTTCAGCGGCTACACCCTGGAGATGAAATCCATAGGTTGGAATTTTGTAGGTGGATTGCAAATCATAGACCAGTACTGTATAGAACACAATTTACAAGGGATGGGATAAATAATTCCCGTAATTTACATGTGTGGGCAGTAGACAATCCCCATGCTGTTCGAGAGTTTCGGTCTCAGTTAAGGTTTTCCGTGAACGTGTGGATTGGTGTGATAAATAACCAATTTATATGACCTCACTTTTTTGATGGTCCTTTAAGAGGACAAGTTTACTTAGACTTTTTGCAAAATACTTTGCCTAATTTACTTGCCAACGTAGGTATCCGAGGGATGTATTTCCAACATGATGGAGCATCGCCTCATTTTTTAGTTGCGGTAAGAAACCATCTAAATAATGTTTTTGGCAACAGATGGATAGGACGTGCAGGTCCTATTTCATGGCCTCCAAGATCCCCAGATTTTAACCACGTAGATTACTATATTTGGGGATGATTGAAAGAATTAGTTTATTCACAAAATATTAATGACCGACAACAATTAATTGATAGAATTATCCTTTGCTCTAATGTTATTAGAAATGATCCCTTGACTATCCGTAAATCAATAAGGCACTTAACGATTCGGCAACAAAAATGCGTAGAAGCTGGAGGGTTTCATTTCGAACAACTACTGTAATTGTTAATTTATTACCATGATTTTATTTTCTAGTATACATGTTATCATTATTCTATGTATGTAGTATTAGCTTTTTTTTTAATTTCTTAGTTTTTCGTTATTCTAATTCGTAAAAATTTATTTATTGTTTGTTGATGAAATTTAAACGAAATAAAATATTTCTAATAAATACATATGAACTTATGTTTAATTTATTTGAGTCTCCAAAAATGTACAGGGTGATTTTTGTTTAAAAATTAATTAAAAATTTATAACTAGGCCTGGAAATTGAATAAAATGATATTAACGGCGTAGGCACTAAAAGGCTTATGTTAGACTCGTTTTAGTTCAAATGTATACCATTAACAATTTTTTCTTTAAGTTATAACATTATAATGTGACCCCTTAAGTTGATTTTTCAGTTTTGCTCAAAATCAAAACTTAATAAAAAAATTAAAGAAAATGTGACAAAAATGTCACATATACAGTTTTGATTGTCTATCTATGTACTTTAAAAATATCTTATTATAACTTAAAAAAATCTTATACAGGGCGAACTTTTTGATATGAATCGTCGAGATTAATTTTTCCTAAGCCAATCCTGGAATTGTTAAATTTTGAGGATATGAATTAAATGCTAGACACCAGTGTTAAAATCCACCAAAAAATTATAGAAATCTCTTTAAGTTATAACATTATAATGTGACCCCTTAAGTTGATTTTTCAGTTTTGCTCAAAATCAAAACTTAATAAAAAAATTAAAGAAAATGTGACAAAAATGTCACATATACAGTTTTGATTGTCTATCTATGTACTTTAAAAATATCTTATTATAATTTAAAAAAATCTTATACAGGGCGAACTTTTTGATATGAATCGTCGAGATTAATTTTTCCTAAGCCAATCCTGGAATTTTTAAATTTTGAGGATATGAATTAAATGCTAGACACCAGTGTAAAGATCCACCAAAAAATTATAGAAATCTCATTAAGTTATAACATTATAATGTGACCCCTTAAGTTGATTTTTCAGTTTTGCTCAAAATCAAAACTTAATAAAAAAATTAAAGAAAATGTGACAAAAATGTCACATACACAGTTTTGATTGCTTATCTATGTACTTTAAAAATATCTTATTATAATTTAAAAAAATCTTATACAGGGCGAACTTTTTGATATGAATCGTCGAGATTAATTTTTCCTAAGCCAATCCTGGAATTTTTAACATTTGAGTATATGAATTAAATGATAGACACCAGTGTAAAGCTCCACCAAAAAATTAAAGAAATCTAGTAATCCTTGTAGATTTTACGGCCATATAAAGTTTGGTCAAAATTCACAAAACACCCCCGTATATTAATAACGAAGGGGGGTTGCCACTTTTTAATGCTCATATGATATACCCCTTAAAGGACTCTACATATGGTAGAAGTCTGTAAGGTTCCTCATGACTCACCCTGTATAATATTCAATTTTATTAATAAATTTGACAGTAATATAATTAGCATAATATCTGTTATTTAATATGTCATACCAATTCTCATTTTCCAAGTCATAATTATTTAAACTCCCAAAATCAGTATAATTTTTAAAAAGAAAGTTATTTTTATCTAATTCCGGATCTTGGAAATGGTTGCATATTTAAACTTGGTGTTATTTAAACTAGCCGATTAGTATTACAAAGTCTGAAGTTTAAAAACTTTTGTAATTAATGTGAAATTTTCAAAATATGCCTACAATGAGGGTTTTTAAAAATGCATATTTAAAGATTTATGTAAACCTGTAATCATTTTATTTAAGATAAACATTTAGTACTACGTTATTAAAGAAACTTACCCAAAAAACAATATTAAAAACCATCAAAAAGCTCTTCATGCACGCCATGGCAGCAACAGTTTGCAGCTGTTTCACCATTTTTCGCCAATAAGAAATTTACAAACACTTCCTTTAACTAGCAATCGCTGTATAATATACTAAATTTTATAAATATATTACCGATACACTATTATAACCTTTTAATATGAATATTACACGGTATCAACTTCCTCTCCACGATAAGAAAGTTTTGGTCTAAAAATGAAGGGATTCAAATACGTTGCAAAGTTGTAGTGGATCGATCAAGGCAGCTGTGACACGCGCAAATCACAGGGTGGTTCAAGAAAGAATGATACTACAGTAATGATCGAATTCGAGCATATTTTTAATATACAAAAAAATGTATTTCTTAAAAAACGGAGAAAAGATCGTAATGACTTAAATATTTTGTTTTTTTTTATGTAAAACCAGATTAGACCACATGAATAACGTAATATACATTGTGCAGTGGTGGGGCTCTTGCCTTATGTTAAAAAGATAATAAATGAGGTTTAAAACAGTTTTTCGTTTAAATAAACGCGAATACTTGAATCGTCTACTTTCAAAACTGGCTACATATATTTTAGCAAATATTGAAATAAGAACAAAAACATCAATATTCCTAACCTGTGGTGGCTCCCCTTAATTTAAAATGGGTATCCAATAATTTTAGATTTTGAAGCAAATGTGTGTAAAATGCAAGTGCTTATAAATTTTCAAATTTGAAAGGTAACAAGTGTAATAAGTTCGTTACTATTATAATTATAAGAAACATATAAAACTGCTTAATCGTTCCTTTAGATCAGCGCTTTTAAACCCATGGGCCGCGGCCCCGTTAAGGGCCGCGAAGAAATTTTAAGGGGCCGCGAAGCTTTGTTAAAATTTTATTATGTCTACATTTTGCAACTTTCAAACATTTTAACCACAAGCCACCACTGCTACTGCATCTTTCAAACATTTTAATCACGAGCCACTACTGCTACCGCAACTTTTAAACATTTTAACCACGAGTTACAACTGCTACCATAATACTTACTTCTCCGAAAGTATTAGTCATCTTTGGAAAGATGCATGACCTGCGTGTCACCCACTACCCACTACAAACTGCAGACTAGTGTCACAGAATAACCTACTACAGAAGCAATGAGGTTGAATCACATACTTTGATTTTCTTTTACTATACGGAGAATGGTCGCACTGCGCAGCTTTCTGAGTGGCTTTTAAAAGGAGATAGAAAACTCCGCCATCTTGAACCCTTATTACGTGTTGCCTACATCTTGGCGCAATATTTTTAATAGGTGCGTTTTAATCATCCGCTTCTGCTTCGGAATTGTCGGTTTTCTTGTTTTAATCTGACAGGTTAAAACGACTAAACCGACAATTCCGGAAGCAGAAGCGGATGATTAAAACGCACCTGATATTTTGCTTGCTGCTGTCAGTGTCAGTGAATATTATTTTAGAAGTCACACTTTATTGCTAAAGAATCAGTTAGCTCACTCGGACCAGTTGAAAGTTCCAAAATGACATTCACTCCAGGGATATAAATTCAGGATACGCAGAAGACTGCTGTTTTATTATAGGCGGTTGTCATATATTGTATTATCCGAGTTGCACAGTGTATAAACTGGAACATTGAGATCCAACGTGCCGACGCAGAGTGAGCGATCTGATTCTTTAGCTGTAAACTGTGTCATAGGGTTCAAAATGGCCGCGCCCTATGTTGGGTGTGTCGGACCTCTCTCTTGCCTCGTATAGTAATCAAAGTATGTGGGTTGAATACTATGGAGATGACATGCCAAAAAAAACGACACCCCTTCCCCCTCTCTTAGTGGTCATGTCATAGTTGTCAAAGAGCTGTCAGAACTTTATTCAAATTTAAATATTTCGACGTTATTTCTATCTTAATAAGTGTTTTTTTTTTATTAATTTGTATAAAAATCATGACTAAGTGTGCCAAAATTAATTGTAAAAACTCTTCAGTGAAAGAGCGTAAGAAAATATCTAATTTAAGTTTTCATAAGTAAGTATAAGGAGTATACTTAGAATTTTTTTTAGAATGCTTAACTTTTTTTTATTATAGGTTTCCAAAAGACCCACAATATCTCAAAATTTGGTCTAAATTTGTAGGAAAAGACCAATTTGAGCCTAAACCGAATAGCATGTTGTGCTCTATTCACTTCAAGGAAGAATTTTTAGATAAAAGTGAGTTTAGGGTCAGATTGAAGAAGAATGCTGTTCCGACAATAAATGAATGTTTAGTTAGTATACACTTTATTTACAATAAAACTTAAATAACTAACTTAATAAAAAACATTGGTTTGACAAATAACTATATTAAAACTTAAATAACTATAATAAAACTTAAATACCTAACTTTATAATTAAACTTAAAAACCAACTATAATTAAACTTAAAAACCGACTTATAATTAAACTTAAAAACCAACTTATAATTACACTTAAATGACTAACTTTTTAAGTAACACATGATTTAGAATAAAATTTCAAGTATTTAAAAGCAGTTTTTATTAGATCCTAAGTTCCTATTATTATATCGTTTTAATAATGAATATACTGTATAATAATAAATACTGGTGATGTATTTTTATTATTTAATTAGATTTATGGCCATCACTCACTGCTATGTACCTCCTCATCCTCATGATATAAAATAATATGCCCGCTCATGTACCACATTACAATTATTATTAATATTAAATGAACAAACATTACATTGATGTTCCTTAATTTAAAAATACACAATAAATATAATTTAAAACATATTACAAAGTTAATGATATTTAAAAATTAGTAGTTTTGGAACTTAAACTAGTAGTTTTTGTATCATGGATCTATATTTAAGGCTTTATAACATACCAAATCTTGTTACAGACTAACCCATAGAATAATAAAAAGAGAAGGTTTGAATAAATGGCGGGACTTGTTTCCTTGTTGGTAGTTGAACCGTAAGCGCTTAGCGCGCTGCTATCACTAAATTCAAACCCGTTTTACACCATAGAAATAGTATAGAAAGCCGATTCCATATATCAAAAATGAAACCATAAGGAGAAAATAGTGTGTCGGAGCTCATGCGTATAACGGTGCTGGCGCGAACAGGACCGGTGCAAGTTTTTTATTGATCGAACAAATAGTTCGCACGATATTTCAATCATACATTTTTAGAGATGATTATATACAAAAAACGATTAAAAAAATTTCAAGTTAAGGTAAATATGGTTCTGACAGTCCTTATTAAGAAAGATATGGCATAAAATATGAATTAGTTAATTTTCGGCAATCATTAGTACAGTAGTCATGAGATTTTGCTTGTGATTTTAAAAATACTTTCCAGAAAAACCACGTGCTCCGGTTTTGACTACGTTTATTATTAAACAGCGAAATTATATACAAAAACTTTAATCCGCAATCTAAATTAGGTACTATCACAAGAAAATCACTGTTACAATAATTAATTACTTAACCAAAAACTAAAATACTTTTTAGGTACCTACGTAACCAGAAAGGAGCTGGACCATTTATCCTAATATTGATTTTCTCTCTCCCTACGGTAAAACTTAAAACAATTACAAATTGCCTATCTACTAGGGTCGGTAACTAAACGTATATACATAATGGGCGGATTTTGTTTATACTTAACATTACACTCGCGCATTTAAATATAACTATGCATATAAATATTTACAAACAAAGATACTTTTCCAAACAGGCAATCATTAGTACTGTAGTCACGAGATTTTGCTTGTGATTTGACATCTTATTTGATAATATCATTTGCTACAACTAAATTTAATCTGGGGAGTGCAAAATAGGGCCCAGGAATATTATGTTCGATATTTTTTTACATTTTGTCAGCCGAGACTATGAGTCGTTAGACAGAAAACCTTTCATGTTACCATTTTCAATATAAATTAAAAAATTAAAAAATACTACTACATTTACTTGGTACATATTTTATTTTAATTTTGAACCTTTTTAAAAGGGTCTTTCGGTTCCATAATAAAAATTAGTTACTAGAAACATTCTATATAGCCTAAACCAATTTATAGTTTGTTTTCGATCAATTTAATACAAAGATTTAAAGTTTTTAGTCGATGATAACATTCCACACCAGCACATTGCAAACCTATTTTATAAATAATAGGAATAAACTTGTAAATCATTAATTTGGTAGTTATCTCTCATATGATTTTTTTGTTTATATGACTATTTCGATTTCTAAATATATTTTGGCCTTACAATACGAAGCGTTTTGTATCTACCACTTTTTTAATGAACGATGAATGTTGGCAGGCGTGTACCTTTTTCGGAACAAGAGGCGTTTTAACGAAGGAAATGATTTTCGAACTATCTAGTTAGTTTTCGGAAAAATAGAAAACGTTTGAAGAAAGTTGTCAATAACAGTTTGTCGTTAATGTGTTTCATTTTGATCAGCTTTCATACTAAATTGCGTAGAATATTTTTCCGATTCAAAATCTAGATTCTCGATATTTCCACAGTTTATTTATAATACCTTCTAAACTGGATTTATCTATCATTTTATATACTTTATAATATATGTTCATGCCCTACTTTTCACTTTATTAACAATTTTTTTTAACATACTTCAAAATGGTATGATATTCTCAATTCGTTGAAATATTTTTTTATGTATGTTGAGCGATAATTCTTTACCACGTTGCCCGATTTCTAGGATTATTTTTGTTAGAAAAGGAAACAAATTTATATACATTAAGTCAAGATCTGAAGATGGGATCCATAAGAAAATCATTAACATCTTTATTTTTAAAGTAGGTTTTTTTTTTAAATTTCTTTAAACCTTACGCGGTAAGGAATGAAGAAATGAAGTACCGATTAAAATATCGAGTGACAGAAGAGTTCCTAAGATTGTTGAGATCGGGTTTATGTTTTAAAATGCCTTAAAACGGATATCGATAATGTCTCCCCGTCGCTGGGCAGCCTGTATATAAATATACAGCTCTCTCTATTTACATAATTATAATTCTTAGGTAGGTTTAGATTTGCAGACATAAATCTTGTAATAAATGTAACAGCTGCCTAATACATTGATTACATTTTCATTAGCCAATGTAAAAATGTCTTTTATTGTACCTAGGATTTGACTAAACACTACACAAAACTAAAAATAAAATGCCACTTTCATCGTGTAATTAATGCCGCGTTTGAGAATCCACATCGGATGCATTTTTTACATCTCGATCGTTTTTTATCCACATCGGACACATCTGTCCCATTACATTTACGTATACTGAATCACGTGATCAAAGATTTACTACTTACTACATCTCAGATGCATCCGATGTGGATTCTCAAACGCGGCATAAACAATAAACTACAAACGGTCCTGTAAGGGCAGCGTCATATAGCCTTGAAACACCGGATTTTAGTGCTATTGCCAGGTCAATATTGAATTTGTAGGTGAATCGCTTATTGAACATTAAAAATACGGTATTAATGACATTAATAGGGTATTTGTATATATTTTTGGGAATGTAATTACACATAAATATTATTAGTTGATTATTTAAATGTGTATAAGTTATTTTGTGGCGATATTTCGTAGATATAAACTGTTTAAATCATATAATTTAAAAATTAATTAATTTAAAATTCTTTTCTGTTAGGTATGTTTAATATATTTGGCAACACTACAGGGACAAGTCATGCATATTGCGCAAGCTTCTAGACACACTATTTTGCGATGTCAGGCGCAGAGACGCGTTTTTATGCACAGTAGGTTTCAATTTCTGCTTAAATGTTATGTTTATATTGGTCTTCTATATTATTTCTATGTTTTACACCCATAAAAAAATATGTTTTCAAAAATAATGAAAAAGAAATCAATAATTTTACTGATTTACCCCTTTAAATTTCACTTTAAGATAATGTGTGATCAAATAGAGGGATAATCGTTAACAAATTTAAAGTTAAAGCTAAATTTAAATATTATTAGATGGTGTAAATCTGGCTTTGAAAATAAATTAGGTTATGTTGATGTAAATATGTCAGCCTGATATTATTTTCATTTTCAAATGCAGGTGATATTTTTTTCAAATGTAGGTGAGTAAATTGTATTAATTAAGTGTAAGTTAGATTTAACTAATTTAACTATAGGGAGGTTCTTAAGAAAATCATTAACAATTCATTTAAATTTTAATTGCAGAAGTAAGTATTTTTCTCACAAAACTAACAAGAAATTTTATGTTTTTCCTGCTATTAGAGATAAATGGATCCACATTTTAAACATTTGTGGTCAAAAAAATGAAAGGAGTTGTGAGCGAACTGTGTTTACAAACAAATATTATAGAACCTCATCCTAGTTTTACTCATAAAGACCAAGATGAAAAAAGGCCAATGATTTGTGCTCAAAAAGTTATTGTTCAATTTTTGGGTGATATTCATTATTATATTTATCAAATAATACCCAAATATGTTCAAAAACTTATATGCTATTTAGGTCAACTTGTTAATTTTTGCTTAGTTCACCTATTAAGATCATAAATCAGATATGTTTTCTATTTTTATTGAAATTTTTATACCTTTTATTGCAAGAAAATATGTAAGAGATATGACTTTTGTTAATTTTTAATTTTAAGATACACACTGCACCTTTATTTTTGTTTTGTTTTAGATATTCCTCGGTATGGAGATTTTTGGAATGTACATAAATGTGTTTCTTAATTAGGGTGAGTTTCAAAGCCCACCTGTATTGAAGCTGGAGGCTTATTGTACCCGAAATAGGCATTACAACTATTCTAGATTGAAATAGACGCGGAAAGGCCTTAAAGGGACAATAAGTATAAGAATATTAGAATTAGAATGATTTGTCCTTGGATTAATAAGGGATATTTAAAACATTAAAACAATTGTGTTTATAATGAACTACTTTGACTTTTTATAAAAACTATATCCGGTTTTTTTAATAACAAAAACATTGTCATGTGCTATGCTGGTTATCATATTATATTTTTATTTTTCAGTAATTTAGTGTGTGATATAGTGCTTGTTATGTTCAAAATGAAACACATGTAATTACATGGTAATTCTAAATAAATTAAACTTGTTAAAAATGTGTTTTATTTTTCAACTAATTTTATTTTTCAGTTAAAACAAGTGACATTTTCCATTTTTCAACATTTACCTACAACAAAAATTCACTAAACTTATTGTTTGTTTAGTAGTTTTAAGTAAAAGTTGTCAAATAGGAAAATGTTACTTCAAAGTGCTTCAAATTCTAAATTATTAAGCCCGCCAATTTTTAAATCGCTCTAATTAGTAGTGTTCTACTTTATCGGCTGAAACTGACAGGTGTAGTTCAACCGTAAGCGCTTAGCGCGCTACTGTCGAGGTCAAGCAAACTTGTTACCAACTATTTACATGGAATCCAACCCCCGTGGACTAACCCATCCATACCTACACCTCCTCCTCCAAAAATCAGGATCCTATAAAATATTCTTAAAAAACCAGCAAATCAAACTAGTCAGATCGAATTACCTGTACCCTCTACTTCTTCTCTAAATATTCCATATGAAGAACCCTGACGCCAAAGAAACAAAAAATATTACATACACTCTCCTCTGTCCGGGCAACAAGTGCAAAAAGAAAGCAAAAATTAAAATTGCTAAGACGACAACTTTCTCGAAAAGTGAATAAAATTGCCAACTTAAAAAATATATTAAATGATTTAAGTAAAAAACGTTTGATACAGGAAGATGAGTTAGATATAATGTCAAAACTTGGGGGCCCCATCGAGATATGTAGCAGGCAATTAAAAAAAAAAGTCTAACCTACCATTGCCTAAGAAGTATTCAGAAGAGCTAAAAGTGTTTTCCTTAACTCTTCACTATTACTCACCTGCTGCTTATAATTATGTAAGAAGAACATTTGACCCTTGCATACCACATGTCCGTACAATCAGTCGATGGTGTCAAAGTATAAAAGGTGAGCCTGGATTCACAAGTGAGGCTTTCAGTGCCCTACAGATTAAATCAAATTCTTCCAATGAAAAAATAATGTGTGCACTTATTATGGATGAAATGGCCTTTCGTCAACATGAGGAGTTTGTTGGAAGCGAACGTAGAAGTTATGGTTGTGTAGATGTAGGAACGGGTGCAAATGAAACTACGCTTGCAAACAATGCTCTTGTTTTCTTATTAAATTGTATAAATGGAAGCTGGAAAATCCCAGTAGGATATTTTTTAATTTCAAGTATGACAGATGAACAGAAAAAGGGGCTGGTATTAGAATGCTTAAAGAAATGTTATGAAGTAGGTGTTAGTGTTGCAAGTTTAACATTTGATGGTGCTTCTAATAATCTAACAATGGCCAAACTCTTGGGCTGTAATTTACATCATACAACTTTAAAAACTAGTTTCAAGCATCCATCAAATAATGAAGAAATTGTTATATTTTTAGATCCGCCACATATGCTAAAGTTAATTAGAAATACTTTAGCAGAAAAGTATTCATTTGTAAATGAAGAAAATAAAATTGTTGAATGGAAGTATTTCAAACAACTTCACGAATTACAGGAAAATGAATCTTTCCACTTAACAAATAAGCTAAACTCGCAACATATAGCTTTTAAAAAACAAAAATGACAGTTCGTCTTGCAACCCAACTATTTAGCGAAAGCGTCGAAACTTCCTTAGATTTTTGTGCCAAAGTTCTACATATTGAAGATTTTAAAAATGCTGGGGCGACAATTAATTTTATTAGAAAAATGAACATTCTGTTTGACATCCTGAATTCACGAAATCTTTTGCAATTCAATTATAAGAAACCTCTATCTGAAAATAATTACAATAATACATGTATTTTTCTTGACTCTGTCGATAAATATATTAGTTCTTTAAGAACACATGCTGATAGTAAACTTCTATTAGAAACTGATAGATTCACTGGCTTTCTAGGTTTAAAAATATGCATTGCAAGCCTAAAATTACTATACAATAATTTAATTGTAGAAAATAAGTTTTTAAAATTTTTGCCTTTGTACAAAATTTCACAAGACAATTTAGAATTATTTTTTTGTTCAATACGGTCTCATGGAGGTTTTAACAATAATCCTACAGTCAGGCAATTTCAGTCTACATACAAAAAAATTTTAGTTCATGTTGAATTAAGAGGTAGTTTCCGTGGAAATTGTATTCCTTTGGAGGAATTAACTATTTTAAAGTGCAATATAACAAGCCAGTTAAATGTTACTTCAAAGGACTATGCAATGTCTGATAATATTGACGATTTTGAGAAAGTGAATATTATTGAAAATGATCATGATTATTTACCAGATCCAGTCTCCTCCTTTTCTAAATATATAATCACTTACATTTCTGGATATGTTGTTTATTATTTAAAAAAGAAAATCATTTGTGAACAATGTCTAGATGCTTTAATAAGTAAAACTAGAGATTTGTTTCTATTTTCAATATATTAGTATCCGACTAACATATCTCACTAAAACTAGAGTTAATAAAACTGCTAGCCATAAGACATCAAAACAACAAAATAATGTTGTTTAAAATATTTTTTTAAATAATAAAAAAACTTTTGTAGTGTCTTATTAAGAATGGGACACAGAAAAACTGAAGAGTTACCTATAATTTTACCAAATTTGGCAAAAGTTTTTGGTGTCATAAGATATGTTACACTTATTTGAACTATAATTATATATTTTTTGATGTTTTTTAAGTAAATCATATAGGTATTTTTGTTGGGAACTTCAAAATTAAAATGAAGAATATTCGCATTCTAAGCATAAATCAGACTCTTCAGTTGTTCTGTATCCCTTTCTCAATGAGACACCTTGTATATAAACTTCCCACTTGAACAATTTTATATTTTTCAAGTATGTACAATAAAGGTGTATCAGAAATTAAAGCAAAAAGACAACTTATAACAAAGGTTTAAATTTAGTAATGTCAAGTCATCCTTGCACCCTAAAAAAGTACCAATGAAGAAATTATTCCTCCAATGCAACCAAACAGTTATTTTTAGGATAAGATTTTGTGTCAAATGTTATCCACAGCCACAGGGTTTCTTTTTAAATGCCATGACATTCAAAATTTTGGTCAAAACAATTTTCATCATGCACTTTTCTTGGAAATTCACAACGATTTATTAGGATTAAAAACACTAGTTTCTAGAAACTTTTTCACTATAACACTAACAGTACTGATCAGAAAAAGTGGTTAAAGTTTTCTTTTTGTAATCACAAATCGCAACTGAATGCCTATTTTTAAAATAAATTATCTCTATAATTCCATTTGTATAGTTGTATGCTGTGCATCTGTGAGATTGTTGTTTATTATACATATGTACCAATTATAGAAATCTTTAGTAAGTACTTGCTTGCAATTTTAGTAATATATGTACCTACCCTATATAATTAATTATTTCAAACATAAATAAAACCAACAACTGTTATCTGAGTCTTTTTAGTTCCGATTGGTTTTGACAGAGTAGTTTTGATCATGGTTTTCTTCCATCTACTTTTAACCATAAAGTCATACCTAGCTGAATTTTTGGTCTTTTTAAACTTTTGACTGTAGCGGGTCATATTTTTAATGTATGTCATCTGCAGCAGAAAGTCCTACATGTTTTTCATTTAAAAGTAATTAATTGTCCTTTCTACAAACTCGGCTGTATTTTTACTGAAATATATTTATTCACAATTCACGTAGTGGTTTGGTTTTGTAATTTGATGTCATAATTCTCCTCATTGTCAGATTTTGACATTGGCAGCTTTGATCAAGACAAGAGAGTCCTTGAACGAAAAATCGTAGTTCAGGTTTTAGTTTTAAAGCACAAAGAGATTAACAAATCTGATGCACAGTGTTATTCGAACGTTGATTTTCGATCACACAGGTCATATATCGGACTGTTTCGGCGAAGACAGAACAATATAATAATATTAATCTCTTTTATGGTCTTGGCATTGGCTTGGTCGGAAAACGGTTAATAAATATTAGTAAATAGTGTAGAAGTAATAATTGCGCAATGTCATCAAATTAATTTCGAATCGATCATGTTGAAACAAATCTTAGGTAAGTAAGTCATTTAAAAGTTGTAATTCTGCATACGGACTTTAATTATATTTGAATACGACCCTGCTTAGTCAACCATTTAAGCCACGCCCAGTGGGGTCATTTTTAATAAAACGTATCATATGCAAAACAATTGCCTCATGGCATCTCCATTAGTATTATACCTCCATGCTGCAAACAAACCAAATTGTAAAAAAAAGTGAGAGGCGTGATATCAAAGTTTAAGCATCTAAAGGATTACCTTACATTAAATTATCTGAAAGTACTCTATTTTTCACTTGTTCGGTCAATACTAAGCTATGGTATACTAGAGTGGGGAGGAGTAACAGATTGTCATTTAAATGATGTTCATGTCATCCAAAAGTGGAATCTAAAAATCATTTATAGAAAAGACATTACCTTTTCAAGTCGTCTATTATATAATTACCAAAATATTAAAGATTTTAGACAATTATATTGTTTTAGAATCCTTTTATTCATACAGAAGGGTAGAATTAAATTAATTCCAAGCGAACTTATTTACTATATAAGACAGAAGGAAGAAATATTCTTTCCTACATCCAGTAAAACTATAGAATAACGAAACACTAACTTTTTAGCGCCAAGATTATATAGCTCTCTGTTTCAGAGATAAGAAAGTGGTTAATAATTATTAATTATTTATTTATTTTACTATAATGAAAATGGAAACTGACTTTTTTAAACTAAATTTCATTTTCCGGTCTTTATTGTAACGTTTTACCCAAATTACGTCCTAATTTATTTTGCTTCTGATTGTGACTTGTTCTCTACTGTGATGTTATATGTATATACTAACTTGTTCATAAAACTTATTTTATTGTATTTACATCACATGCAAGTGAAATTTTTCACTTTTGTGATTTTTTTATAATTATTCTAAATTACCCATTTTCTTTTTATTGTACCTGTGTAATACTATTTACTTGAGGCAATGAATACTATTTATTTTTAAACCTATTAAGAAAACGTTTTGTTGGGAACTTTCCAAACACCACGTATGTGGTAATAAAACACCTTTGAAATTCCATAAAAATCCGTTACAATCTACGAGCTGTGAAAAATCTTTTAGAATTCAGTTTTTATTATCGAGTTTAGCACGGAAATCGTTATGATTATATTGCATGTTGTTCTTGTATACTTTTCCTATCAGTAATTTAGATAAAGAGACTAAACCAACTCATTGGAACGAACAGAGAAGGCATTAATGAATACAAAAGCGTGAAAAATCCATGTAATGTATGTGAACAACACAAATGTTTAGTTATGTAGAAATAAAAAATAGCAAATAACGTTAAACGGTTTTAAATAACTATTATTATAAATTCTCTATAATTTAATGTATATTGTGAGAATAAAACTAAAAAAGATTCAAAATTAGAAGGACTTCTGAGTTAGAATCTATGTAAAATAAAAAATAAAAAAATAGTAAGTACATTTTTCTTGTGGCGATAATTGTTAATTTAAAGTCCACCATCACGTGAGCCATGATCACTGATTCTCTACTTTTTACAACAAAATCAATGTTGGAGAATCTTAAAGCCCAGATTTGACCTTAACATTATTCCCATTTCATATCAACGACCTACTACTTTCACGATAGCTAATTCTAACCCCATGTATATACAGTGAGCACCATAAGTCTTACCCCCGCTATCTAACTCATTACTGGAGTCTTGTTAGGAAAATTGCCGAGACAGGTCGATTTTATTTCATCCCTTACTGGAGGAGAGCAACCCTTTCGAAAAATTTAAATGGCATGGGGTGGTGAGTCATAGCTCATTTGAAAGGGGGGGGGGGTTTATTCTCTAGTCAACCGTGCAAAAAAAAAATTAAATTTGCTTCATTACGTGTTGATTTATTAATGTTTAAAAATAACAAGTGACCTTCTAATGGCAAAAAGTCTTACTTCACGTCTGAACCAAAACCGAAATCATGCAGGGCCGAATTTTAATTCTAAGGATGAGTGCGCTACGTTAATTTCCGTTATTCTGAAACAACAATTAGTCGAGAATTAATGAAGCAAATTTCAAAAATTTTTACACGGTTGAATATAGAATAAAACTCTCTTTCAAATGAGCTATCACTCACCACCCCAAGCCATTTAAATTTTTCAAAAGGGTTGCTCCCCTCCAGTAAGGGATGAAATTAAGGGTAAACTATTCATACAAAATTGTACATTGTAGAAAACAAAAATCGACGTGTCTCGGCGATTTTCCTAACAAGACTCCAGTAATGAGTTAGATAGGGGGGGTAAGACTTATGGTGCTCACTGTATAGATGTCCATCGAGCTTGACATCCAAAGAAAGCCCAAAACTGATCTTGAACCTTTCATTAACTGAAAATACCCTAAATATACATAGTTCATGGTCCAATTCAACGCCTTAAAAGTGAAATTCTGCGTTCTATCGAACAAGAAATATCAATCACTATACTGTTCTTTTGAATAAACTGATTGTTTCTGATGATTCTTGTTGACTAATCAGAGAAGCACTCACTATCCGCCTAGGTAATTAAAGACTGTTTCTTTTTTTTTAATAAGTTTTTTTTTCCTGATTAAATTTATATAAAATTTTAAATTTCAAAAATAGGTGCAACTATTAAATATTATATAAAAGTAAAGTAAAAAATATATCTCCGTCTATGGGTGGTACTTGCAAAAGAGGTCAATTTACTGATGTTTTTAAGCTAGTTTATTTTACTTCCGACAAGTAATCCATTTCTACACCAATTTTATTCGAATGCTTTAAACAGAGGCCTAACTTTTTTCTTCAAATTGCGGTACTTATTCCTTTATAGTTGACGTATTGTTTATACAACTACATATAAATTAAATAAATCAAGTTGAAAAAAACATCTAATTTGAAAAAAGAAAAAAAAAAGAAAAAAGAAAAAAGAAAAAAGAAAAAAGAAAAAAGAAAAAAGAAAAAAGAAAAAAGAAAAAAGAAAAAAGAAAAAAGAAAAAAGAAAAAAGAAAAAAGAAAAAAGAAAAAAGAAAAAAGAAAAAAGAAAAAAGAAAAAAGAAAAAAGAAAAAAGAAAAAAGAAAAAAGAAAAAAGAAAAAAGAAAAAAGAAAAAAGAAAAAAGAAAAAAGAAAAAAGAAAAAAGAAAAAAGAAAAAAGAAAAAAGAAAAAAGAAAAAAGAAAAAAGAAAAAAGAAAAAAGAAAAAAGAAAAAAGAAAAAAGAAAAAAGAAAAAAGAAAAAAGAAAAAAGAAAAAAGAAAAAAGAAAAAAGAAAAAAGAAAAAAGAAAAAAGAAAAAAGAAAAAAGAAAAAAGAAAAAAGAAAAAAGAAAAAAGAAAAAAGAAAAAAGAAAAAAGAAAAAAGAAAAAAGAAAAAAGAAAAAAGAAAAAAGAAAAATGAAAAAAGAAAAAAGAAAAAAGAAACAAGAAAAATCTGATGTGTCTAACACATGATTTTCCTATCTAATTATTATAGGCTTCTTCCGGTTATTTTGTACAACCTATTGCAGCACCTCTATAAATGTTTAGAGGATAAACTAAATATAATTTTCCACATACATATAACTCAAAATATTTTTTTATAGATATTTATTGAAAACGAAAATACTGAAAAATTTAAATTTAGCACTATTCCTCCAATTTTTCTATTACGGTGTATTTTAGAAAACTTATGTAAAAAACAAAAATTATAGAGATTGATATCGAAAACAACTTTAAGTTTAACAATTTTCTTAAAAATTCGAATTTTGCACATTCTGTCAAATTTCTTGAATACGGATCATTTCAGGAAAATTTTGGCATATAACAAAAATTATAGATAATAATATTAGAAGTAATTTTTATTTAAACAATTTTCTTCTCCAAACATAAATAACAGATATTATCCATAAAATATAAAAACGGCCTTCCATAAAGTACCCCCCCAGATGCTCCGACTTTGTCCAAAATCTAATCATTTCACGTTAAGCCGAAGTAAAACTTAAGTTTAAAATTTACTGTTTTTTCCTTCATCTGTTTTTGAGTTTTCTTCAAAATTCGAAATTTACACATTTTCTAAATATCTCGAATACGGTCCATTTTAGAAAAATTTCGTATAGGATAAAAATTATAGAGAATTATATTAAAAACAACTTTTATTTGAACAATTTTCATGAAAAATTATTTTTTTACATTTTGTCAAATTTCTCGAATACGGACCATTTAAGGACAATTTGGTATAGAACAAAAAATATTGAAAAAATATTGTAAGTAACTTTTATTTGATAGAAATAACAGATATATTCCATAAAATATAAAAATGACCACCTATAAAGTACCCCCTAGATGTTTCGACACTGCCCAAAATCTAATCAGTTCACTGGACGCCGGAATAAAGCATAAGTATAAAATTTGGTGTTTTTCTTGGCATCCGTTCATGAGTTATGGTGGATACAGACACACACACACACACACACACACACACACACACGCGCGCGCGCGCGCGCACACATATACACACACACACACACACACACACATACACACGCACGCACGCACACACACACATACATCATCGCGAAGATAGTCAAAACGGATTCAGGGGACCTCAAAATGTAAAAATCTGTCGAAAATTCGAGGTCGAAAAAAATCATGATACCTATACTTTCCTTATATCTATATACAGATAGCAAAGTAAAAAATCTGATTAAATAAGGGGGATTTAAGGAGGGTTGAAATTAAAAAAAATCAAAAATGAAAAGCGATATCAACATGAAATTTTCAACTAAGTTACTTGAAATTTTTTTGTGATTTTTTAATATTAATAAGTTCCACGGTTTACTATATATATTTTATTGTATAAAACAAAATCTAAATATTTAAAAAACCTTATTTTTAGTTTATTTCTACTCCATCTAATCAATAAATAATAGTATAATTCGAGAATTGTTGTTGAGGACTTACTTTCTCGTGAGGCACTGTACAAATACTTACATTAAAAAAAAAATTCTCAAAAGTTTGCAAGGTAAGGTATAGTTAAAAGTTCAGTATTAGATAAATAAGGACTTCAACTATTAGAAACAAATTAATTTTAGTCATAATCTTATAACTTTTTTTTAACATTGGAGGCGAGAGGTGTGGCGGAAGGACCTCCTTAAGGGGATCTGTTAAACTGCGAAGAGTATCATTTAAAATGCCAGGCATTATACAGTGAGAATCTTAAGTCTTACCCCCCCTAACTAACTCGTTACTGGAGTCTTGTTAGGAAAATCGCCGAGACAGGTCGATTTTTGTTTTCTACAATGTACATTTTTGCATGATTAGTTTACCCTTAATTTCATCGCTTACTCGAGGGGAGCAACCCTTTCGAAAAATTTAAATAGCATGGGGTGGTGAGTGATAGCTCATTTGAAAGAGGGATTAATTCTCTATTCAACCATGTAAAAAATTTTGAAATTTGCTTCATTAATTCTCGACTAATTTTTGTTTCAGAATAACGGAAATTAACGTAGCACACTCATCCTTAGAATTAAAATTCGGCCCTGCATGATTTCGGTTTTGGTTCAGACGTGAAGTAAGACTTTTTGCCATTAGAAGGTCACTATTAGTTTAGTTGCTTTCCTATTTTGTGAGATTTTGTTATTTTTAAACATTAATAAATCAACACGTAATGAAGCAAATTTAAATTTTTTTTGCACGGTTGAATAGAGAATAAAACCCCCTTTCAAATGAGCTATCACTCACCACCCCATGCCATTTAAATTTTTCGAAAGGGTTGTTCCCCTCGAGTAAGGGATGAAATTAAGGGTAAACTAATCATACAAAAATGTACATTGTAGAAAACAAAAATCGACCTGTCTCGGCGATTTTCCTAACAAGACTCCAGTAACGAGTTAGTTAGGGGGGTAAGACTTAAGATTCTCACTGTATATCTTTATTCTAGTTTGTGTCTGTGTAATATTATGTATTGTGATGGGACTGATCTTTTAAATTAAACATTTGAAATATTTTAGTTCTTATTCTATTTGCCAATAAAAGGTATTTAAAAAATATATTTTTTATTTGACATCTGTGACAAATTGTAAAAATGATTAAACTTACAATAAAAACTAAAAAATGGTAGGTAAAGTTTTATAACCAATAATGTTTATAGATGGTTTTCAACGTATTAAAAACCAAACAAATATCACACTAACTAAAATATTCATTTATTAATAGTTGTGGTGCTTGAAAACAGTATGATGTTGATAATAATAACTACACTTAATATAAATTCAAATAATAAAAAAAAAAACAGCAATATTAACTCTTGTACAAAGTTTTGATCCGAATTTACATATTTATGATAAAATTATTGGACCCATTTTAAATTACCACCAGCCGCCACTATCAATGAAAGTTCACTTTAAATCCATTTGAGGGCCAGAACGTCCATACTCGTTTTCGGACATCCATTATACGTCCGTTTATTATCATTAATTTGACAGCTGCATATCGATGCCCAGAGGACGTCTGTTTTTGGACTTAATTTTAAGTTCAGTATTATTTTGACGTTCAATGAACATCCATCTTAGGTCATTATTTATTTAGCCTACCAGATAATACCCATCTATATATATTTTTATATTTTTAATAGAATTGGTCATTAAATATTGACAAATTAAATTTATTACATTTTATTCTATCGGCGGAAGTTTGAAATTATATTCCATTATAACCGTATCTAGTAAGAATTTTTCAAGTAGCTCCTTAGTCGAGGTCGCCTAGCGCTTGAATGCCCAGTGAGTTCGATCCCTATTTGTGCTGTCTGGGTAGCTAGTAAGTTGGAAAATAAAAATTTCGAAAAACTGGGCAATTTTCAACTTTAAGTGATATATCGAAAACTAGTCATAGGATTGAGTTGGGCCTATTAACACTTTTGGTTAATAAGTTGAGTACAACAACATATCAAAGTTTCAAAAAATTTGACCGGTCGCCATTTTATACGAGTAGGTATATGGAAAGTGCGTAGATCTATTGTTCACATAAATAGCTCCCATTTTCCATCATATTGATTGGACTTATTATATGGAAATTATAATTTATCAGAGACGTCACGCTATCATTCATCTCGTTCAGCATCATAGCCAGGTTGCGATTTTGATAATACAATTAATAATAATTATTGTACTTATGTGTATTACATTTTACCCTAAAAATATAAGATATCTACGTCCTTGATGCAGGTATTAATTAGTGTTGTTTTATAAAATTATATTATTAGATATATTATTGATAATTTTAACACGTTTACTATACCTAAATGTAACAGTTTCGTAGAACGCAACTATAGCAAAGTGCGGCAATTGCTCCAATATCTGTAAATTACAGGAAATTACAATTTATGTATCTTTTCAAAATAAATAGTTACTATGTGCTAAGAGCCGCGTTTTAAAAATAAGTTTCAACAATTGAATCGTGTGAAAACGAAATACTAAGAAATAATAGAAGTTCTTTGTATCATTGTACCCATTGTTTTATTGTACAGAGCATTAATTTATTTAAGTCATACATTTTTTTAAATACATCTTACTGCTGGCTTTTTGTTTATGACTGAACAAAAGAGTTTTTAATAGTAGTACTTAATAAAATAAGCGTACAATGTTGAAGTAATTTTAGGATTATAAAAGAAAATATACGAGGTGGTACATAAAAAGAGCCGCAATATTTCAAAACAATATGTTATTTATTTAATATAACCTCTACTCAATTTGCACAATTAAACGAGCAATTTATGGTAGCCATTATTCACGCGGGGTGGCCATAAATTGCGAGTGTAATACTATACTTTGTCCACGACCATTATGATTTCTGTATTATATAAAATTTAAGTGTAGATCGAAAAGTTTTTATTAAACATAGGTAACTAACCGTTGTTGTTTAACAAAGTAATGCTTAACTTACAAGATAACAGCATAAATAACTAGGTAATTATCATTACTTATTTTCATTAATAATTTCGTTAATACCGGAACAATTTTCGAATTTTATTGAAGGCAATGATTTAAAATCAAAAGTATTAGATGAATTTTGAATATTTTCAAAAATCTGGTTACACATTGAATCATCTACCGGAATGTGCCAGAATTACAAAAGCGTGAATTATCATAATTCACTCTAGTGATATATGGGTACCATATATTCTTAGTTAGGAGGTAGAATATTGATTCATTATTAAGTGGTCGTGGACAAAGTATATGAAATCAGAGATAACCGAGATGGACAACAACAATGTAAATATTCAGTTCGGCAAAACTTAACTAGGCGATTGTAATTCTAACTCTAACAGCAATTTATAGATCTTCTAATTCTTCTCCCATGTTATTTAATTCATCACTTTATGAATATCTAAGTAAAGCTAAAACTAAAACGCATATTATAACTGGCGATATTAATATTAATATATTGTTAGAAGCCGTCGATTTTGTAAATGAATATAAAACCATATATATTTCGTATATCAATGACATAACTAGACGAGTAAGCGGTACATGTTTAGATCACTTTTATGTCAAATGTAAAGGTCCGATATTTACTGAAATAAATTCTTATATCCTCAGGTGTGGCCCTAAAGATCATGACCCAGTAATCCTTACATTAAAAAGTTCATTTATTTACAATAAACCAAACCCAAATAAATATAAAAAATTTGTTAATTATTCTAAACTAAGAAACGATCTAAAACAGGTAAACTGGAACATGATTAATATAAACAACAACGTAGATGTCATGACAGAAACATTTATTTCTACTTTATATTGAAAAAAATTCTACAGCTGTAAAGATAGCTATAAGTAAAAAAATTAAAAAACCATGGATAACCAAAGATCTACTTAAATTAATAACAGAAAAAAATAATATCTATTTGGAATTACAAAAAAACCAAAATTATTATCTAGAACAAAGCTATAAAAATCTTAAAAATAGATTAACTAAGTCAATTCAAAAGGCAAAAAAAGAATACGCTAAACGTTTAATAGACAAAAACCAAAAACTCCTCACAAGGTATGTGGAATTGTGTAAATCAGATAAGCGGAAAGTCAAGCCCTAAAACAAAAATAACATCACTTAAAAAACATAATGAAATAATTACAGATAAAAACGCCATAGCAAATGAATTTAACAATTTTTTTAGCGACTTAGGGGAACAATATGCGAGAAACATAAAAACACCGGAAAATTTCACGGAAAATATCCCACATTTTGAAAACACTTTCTATCTACACCCTACCCATGAAACTGAGGTTGAAAATTTAATAAAATCTCTCAAAAACAAAAAGACTCCTGGAAATGATGGCATTCGATCGGAAACCTTAAAACATGTATCGGACAATATTAATAAACCTCTATCAGATTTAATTAATATATGTTTTGAAAAATCCTATTATCCTAAATGTCTAAAAGACGGTATTATTAAGCCAATACACAAGTCAGGATCTAAATTGGAAGTAGGAAACTATCGACTTATATCCCTAATATCTACGTTATCAAAAGTTATAGAAAACATTTTAAAAACCAGAATTGTAAAATTTTTAGACAAATTCCAGATTATTTCAAAAAATCAGTATGGCTTTAGAGAGGGTAAATCAACGGAAGATGCTATATGTGCTTTAACAAAATCCATTTATGAAGCTATAGATTCAAAAACACCAGCATTATGCATATTCGTTGATCTCTCAAAAGCTTTTGACACGGTATCGCATAATATATTACTCCAAAAATTTAAATGTTATGGATTTAGGGGAAGAATTTTTCGACTTATAGAAAGTTATTTGAATGATCGAAATCAACAGGTTTATCTTGATGGTGCCACAAGCGATATGAGAGCTGTAACCTTTGGTGTTCCGCAAGGCACCGTTCTTGGACCTTTGTTATTCACTATATATGTAAACAGTTTATTGACAATAAACATAAAAGGTGCCATTACGAGCTTTGCTGATGACACCGCAATATTTTATAAAGGAGACACTTGGAAAAACCTAAAAGTTATGGTAGAAGCTGACTTTTCTATTATTAAAAGGTGGCTTGCATATAACAAACTCACTCTGAATGTAGAAAAAACTAGTTACATGCCGTTTACTTCCTATTCAAGTAACTTGCCTGACCTGGGAAATTTGATAATCGACCAAACAACGCAGATTCCTGAATCAGAGCACATTAAATACTTAGGAATTGTCATCGATAAACATCTGCGCTGGGATTTGCATATAAATCATCTTGCTAAAAAGATAAGAGGTCTTATTAGTAAATTCAAATTTTTAAGGGAATACCTGGATATACCTTATTTAAAAACTGTGTACTATGCCTTGGTTCAATCTCAGTTAACATATGGTATACTAGGATGGGGAGGAGATTACGATATCTACCTTGAAAAAATTTGCATTTTGCAAAAATGGATTTTAAAACTGATTTATAACAAAAAACCTACATACTCAAGTAATTTGGTTTATAACTATAGTCAAATCCTTGATATAAGGCAACTTTTCTGCCAACGTATACTTATAGCTATCTATAAAAATAAAATAGAAATGTTGGAAGTAGACCATATTTATAATACCCGAAGACGAAATCAAAATTTTAAAGTACCAAAATGTAATAAGAATATTAAACAACGAAGTATACATTTTATAGGCCCTAAATTATATAATATCTTACCAAATGATTTAAAACGTATTAACAAATTTTACTCTTTTAAAAATAAAGTCAAACTGTGGATATTAAAAACTGATAGAACTGTATTTAGCAATATAGTTACTAACGATTAAATAAAAAAGATATATATGTTTTTAAATTCATTTACTTACTTACTTACTTACTTACTTTTGTAACAACTCAAAATAATTGTAAAAATAAAAAAAAAATGTACAAAAAAAAATACAAAAAAGAAAATACAAAAAAAATCAAAACAAAAAATATATACCTATAGATTTTTTATATTGATTTTTCATATTTTTCTTTTTTAATTTTTTTTTATATTATCTATTATTATCTTATACCATTACTACCAATATATCACGTACAAGCTGTATAGGCCTCGTCCTACACAGCTTCTGTGATTATTCATGTTTATTTATTGTAATTTTTCCTGTTTATATATTTATGTTATATTGATGTAAAAATAACATTATTATTATTATTATTATTATTATTATTATTATTGTTATTATTATTATTATTATTATTATTATTATTATTAATTATTATTATTATTATTATTATTATTATTATTATTATTATTATTATTATTATTATTATTATTATTATTATTATTATTATTATTATTATTATTATTATTATTATTATTATTATTATTATTATTATTATTATTATTATTATTATTATTATTATTATTATTATTATTATTATTATTATTATTATTATTATTATTATTATTATTATTATTATTATTATTATTATTATTATTATTATTATTATTATTATTATTATTATTATTATTATTATTATTATTATTATTATTATTATTATTATTATTATTATTATTATTATTATTATTATTATTATTATTATTATTATTATTATTATTATTATTATTATTATTATTATTATTATTATTATTATTATTATTATTATTATTATTATTATTATTATTATTATTATTATTATTATTATTATTATTATTATTATTATTATTATTATTATTATTATTATTATTATTATTATTATTATTATTATTATTATTATTATTAATATTATTATTATTATTCCAAACAAAATGACTGCCGTATAGGGCCCGCTCTAGCCTTCAACTCGGACAAACAGTGTGGTCCAATGAAAAGTATCCACCCCCTTTTTCATGTGTGTGAGAATGGAGTTGGCTTAAAATTAAATCTGTTAGCCACAGACTTTTAACCCATTTTCTTGGTTCCCACAGATTTAAAGATTTTTATTTGAAGGGGGCACATTCTTTCCAAGTTGCATCATTGTCACCTTAACTTTTGAGCAGTGCGAGTGAACAACCCCTAAAATTTAGATAGGGAAAGTACAAAGTGTGGCACATTTTTGAAAAGGCATTTTTATAAGAATGTCAGTAATGCCAGTGTTGTTGCGTCAAATTCCGATATTAGCGTCATCTTGCGGGGTGAAAATTATGCACCTCGAAGCAGAAATGCTTGCTCCATTAACATATATATTAACATATATTTTTGTTTGGAGCTGGACACATTTTTTTCATAATTTCAGCATCGACGCTTCGACCCTCGAGTATTGGGTAAACAAATTTAGATAAGGAAGGTACCAAGAGTGGCACATTTTTGAAAAGGTAAATGTAAAATTACATTTTAATAAGAAATTACATTTTAATTTTGTAAGTTTTTTAAGTTTACATATTTTCTAAAAAAAAAGTAATAAACTGTAAAATTGATTTTTTTAAAGATTTATTAAAACAATAATTTAACAGGTGTTGAAAATGTGACCCATTTGCTTCTATACAATAATACAAATTTTGTTCAAATCTAATGCGAACATTTTGTAGAATTTTAAGTGTTATTCTCCTGCACTCAGCTATTATCCGTTGGCGAAGATCTTCTATGAAATTAGGCTTCGTAGCAAAACATTTATTTTTCAAGTGTCCTCAAAGAAAATAGTTCAGAGGCGATAAATCTGGTGATCTTGCAGGCCATTTAATGACCTCTCCTTCGAATCAACTGTCTAGGGTACCGGTTATTTGAAATTTCTCTTACAGCACCAACATAGTGCGGAGGTGCTCCATCTTGCTGGAAATAAAACTGATCAACATCATGATTTAGGCCATTTTCTAATATTTTTTTATAAAAGGATTAATTTCATCTTCAAGCATGTTTAGTTACACTTTACCAGTTTTTCCAGGAATGAAAAGTGGTCCCACAATATGGTTACCTAATATGCCACACCAGACTGTAACCTACCGCACCCAGGTACCTTAATAATTTAATAATTTCTTTTATTAAATATAATATTGCATTCTTATTAAATTTAAAATCCTTTATTTAACGAAAAATCTCCCAGATAATTAATTCTTATTTACGACACCTAATAAATAATATCTATAACCATATCCTTAAGAGATCCACTTTTCGTGCACGTGTCTGGGAATCCGACCTGAAATCACCATAAAACATATTTCTTTTCACGAAGTAATCATCAAAGAGCCATTAAAACTAGTATAAGAAGCCAGACCCAAATGAGCTCGTATTTATTTATTTTTTATTATTTAATGTGCAAGCATTCATTCATTTTTTATTATTTGATGTGCAAGCATTCATTTTATTGTTTTACATTCAAGCAATCACTTTATTATTTGTATTTAGTTATATAGTCTTTACCTTTCCTAAAACGCTCTTCCTAAACGACGTCTATCCTACAATACCTCATATTCTTGAAGGTGTCAACGTCTCGACACCCAACGTCCCGCCGTCCTACTTCGCTACTTTTCTACCACTTTAGTATTTCCCACCATTATATTCATCCCGACGCTCAACGTCTCGAGGTCCAACGTCCAGACGCTCTACTTTTCTAATTACTATTTTAAATAACTGCCTCTCCACCATGACGCTAGACGCCTCGACGCAAGAAATTATAAAAATCATTATTTTAGAAATATACAGGGATGTGCTATCTTGGATAAATTGTATAAAAGGGATGGTAAAATTTAATATTAAGTTAACCAACTAGTGAATACACTGTTCGTTAACTTAAGATGGGACACCTATATGCTAAGCCACCCATTCTACAAGGTTTAAAAAAAGTATATGTGAAATCAACATAGTAAAGTAACCAACTGGCGAATTGGCGCTGTTCGTTACTTCCATTGGTCATCACCTCTAAACTCGTCGAAATATTTTTACCTAAGAGGGTGCAATCTCTGTATATCTAGAATAGAATCAAATCAGTATCAACACAGTAGTTAACCAACTGGCGAATTGGCACTGTTCGTTAACTCCGTTGGTTATCAACATAAATAGAAATATAAACATCAACACAATAGTTAACTAAATGGCGAATTGACGTTGTTCGTTAACTCCGTTGGTCATCAAACTAAATAAAATATATATTGACAGCAAATAAACGTGGTCTGCGTTTGAACGGGACTCAAATGAGATCTTAGTATTAGTACAAATTGTAATTTACTTTGCTAATTATTGCATCACATTTAAAGTATGAAAAATAAAAGAGTTTAAATATGAATCTGTATGTTTTATTTATCAATGTACAGGGTGATTCTTTTATCATGGGAAATGAGTTTTTCTCGTAAATGGCTGCAGCAAATTGGGTTCTGTAAAAAGTATTTTATTTGGGCTGGTTATTGCTTGAAATTGGGATGGATAAGGAAGTTATAAATAAACGACGCTGGGCGTCGCGACGCTTTAAATTTTTTTTTGTCAGAAGCATACCATTTTTATTTCAGAAATTGAAAGATCTATTCAATAAAAACACTTTTTTTAAATACTATTTTTTTCCATCTAAAACCATTCAAAAATTACAGACCAGTTTTTATGTTCCAAATTTCTAGATTGCCATACAAAGAATGCATGGTATTTTAAATTTCACTAAATCAGGTAGGCTTTGAAAAAACATAATTGGCTTATATTGATTGATGTCTGAAACTGTCAGTGTTAATTTCAATTATTCCTATTAAAATAGTGAGTAATAAGAAATATGTTTACACATTCAGATAAAGTTGACATGCTTCTTTTATACGGAGAAGCCCAAAAAAATGGTTTAGCTGCAAGAAGATTATATGCGGAAAAATACCCCGAACGCAACCTTCCAGACCACAAAATGTTTGCCAGGTTAGAAACTAGTTTACGTCAAAACCCTAAAGCATTTGAAGGTAGGTTTTGTGTTTTTTAATAAATCCCCATAAATTCAATGAGCCAAATTTGCAGGTAAAAGATCAAGAACAAAAACTGTCACGACGGATGAAAATGTGGCAATTATTTTAAATTATTTTAACAATCACCATGAAGCTTCTATAAGAGAGGCTTCAAGAGACTTAAATTTAAATTATAGTGTGATACAAAGAGTTTTAAAAAGCAACAAATACCATGACTATAAATTTCATAATTTGCAAGAACTTTCGCTTAGAGATTTTGAGAGGAGGAAGGATTTTATTTGTCAGTTTTTGGTGTCTTTGGATGACAATCCTAATTTATTTTCTCATATACTATGGACAGACGAAAGTCATTTTGTTAGTCATGGATTACCAAACAAAAAAAATACCCATTATTGGTCAGACGAAAACCCGCGCAAAATCAGACAACATCAAATACAGGGCCACTTTGGCATAAACGTCTGGTGCGGAATAGTCGGGCGGCACTTAGTAGGGCCATACTTTTATGAAGGCGCCTTGACGGGCCCAAGATACTTAGATTTTCTCCAAAATCACCTTCCTCTTTTGCTGGAACATGTGCCACTGCAAATCAGAAGAAACTTATGGTTTCAACTAGATGGAGCTCCTTGCCACAATGCGGTCATTGTTCAAAATTATTTGAATGAAGTCTACCACGGAAGATGGTTGGGGACACACGGGCCCTTGAAATTTCCGCCTAGATCTCCGGACTTGACACCCTTAGATTTCTTTTTATGGGGAATTTTAAAAAATATAGTGTATAAAACAAAATCTAATAATTTAGATATTTTAAAACAAAAAATTATTGATGCGTGCAATGGAATATCTGGTGATGTTTTAAGAAAAGTTACATCTTTCGAAATAAGAAAGCGGTACAATTTATGTGTGGATAACGATGGCGCATATATCGAGCAATTGTTAAAATAAGATTTGTGAATTAGCAATTAATTTTTACTAAATACAGTTCATGTTATTCTTTAATGTTTTATGTATGTTTTATGGGTTGTTAGTGTAAACTTTGATTATTTCCTAAACAATTACATAAGTGTTATTAAATGTAGGAACATCTTGTAAATTGTTTTCTTTAAATCCTAAATTATATTTGTTGTCAATATTAGCATAAAAGTTAGCCTGCCTGATTTAGTGAAATTTAAAAACCCAGCATTTTTTGTATGGCAATCGACAAATTTAAAACATAAAAACTGGTCTGTAATGCTTGAATGGTTTTAGATGGAAAAAAATGGTATTTGAAAAAAGTGTTTCTATTGAATAGATCTTTCAATTTCTGAAATAAAAATGGTATGCTTCTGACAAAAAAATAATTGAAGCGTCGCGACGCCCAGCGTCGCTTATTTATAACTTCCTTATCCATCCCAATTTTAAGCATTAGCCGGCCCAAATAAAATACTTTTCACAAAACTCAATTTGCTGCAGCCGTTTACGAGAAAAACTCATTTCCCATGATAAAAGAATCACCCTGTACACCAAACTTTGCATCGAATCCTGGTTTACCTTAATTAACATTATGACAACGTGAGGAAAAAGGCCAAATACAGTAAGTATAAGCCAAAATAACATAAACTTGTGAGGTAAATAATAACATTTCAGAGAGTAAAACAACGATCAAAATAGGGTACCGGGGGTGGGTCGTCACGAGACATTTTCAGGGTGTTGAGTATGATAGTCACGGAATGAATGTGGGTTAATGTCTTTCTAGTAATGGCAATTATGCTTTTTCAAATTAAATGTACACTCATCGGAAAAAGAAATATTAAATAATAAGTCAGGATCTGCAATTAAACACTGGCTCTTTTTTCACAAAACTGCAGCCTTCTATCAGGATCATCCTCGTTCAGCTCTTGTACTAATCTAGTTTTGTACAGATGAAATTTGAAAGCTTTCAAAATCCTTATTATAGATGAACGAAAGACACCCGAAATTTCAACTAGTTGACGAGTACTTTGCGGATGATTCAATTCAACATGTTTCAAAACAGCGAATAATTTTAAAAGCAACCAAATTGTAAAGAAATCACAATGAACGTTTGCCTAATTTGTTTTCTTATTTTATTTTACTAGTTGTTTCTATTTTAACAAAAAACGCAAAGGATAAATCAGAAATTTCGTTTTGATACAGTATCTGGATCTGGATTTTTTTTTGGAATTTCAGTCGTAAATTTATTAAAATAGGTAATTTAGTACCTACTTATTGTAGTTGTTTTGACTCTTAATAATCAAAATTTAAGTGAATTTTTCAATATGTTTATTACCAAAACTGCAGGGTTGAGGTTCCTAAAGCCGTTTTCGGATTAACTGATCAAGTAAAATCCCACTTTAAAATTTTAAGGGTTCTCTCCAAGGGGTTGAAGATGCGAGTTGAAAAATATGCTTGAAATGTGTCCCTTTATAAACAAAAATCGACGTGTCCGAGCATTTGTGCGTTAAATTTCAGGAAAACAGGAAAGGTTAGGTGCCTAATTTTTTACCTTCAAGAAGGCAATAAATTCGAAATTTGACACAACAATATTAGTATTACTGAATTTATTTTAAAATTACCTTTTTAAAAATGTGCCACAGTTAGTACGTACTTTCCCTATCTAAATTCTAGAGGTTGTTTACCCTACCAATCGAGGGTTGAAATGTTAATTAGGAAAAAAATGTGTCCCTCCAAACAAAAGTCAACGTGGCCGAGCATTTCTTCTTTAAATCTGAGGGAACCAAGAAAAGGGGAGGAGTCGATACTTTTCACTGGACCGCACATATATAAATTGCAAAAAAGGCAGGCTATCTATGGAATTTCAACGATAAAAACTAAAAACCACCATTTGATAAATGCAGTCTAATTGCCATCGAATTTTTTTTATTAGATTACTTTTAAATGTTAAAGTTTGGTGCCACTTAATCTTCTAACCATTACTGATAAAAGAATACCCAATGCAATAATTATTGTTTAAATACTAACATGAAAACTGAGAATCTTATTACAGGCACGTTCCAACTTCTGGAACGCAATCTTTCGGAACCTGCTGGTCAGAAGATAATATAAATAGGGTACCATTGGAAAGAAAATTAAACGCCCTTTAAAATTATGTGCCACTTGACTCCTTTTCCTATTTAAGATTTTAAGGGTAACATCTACCGTTCCTAGAAGGTTGAACCACGAATATTAAAAGTATTCATTGTAGATGTCCCGCTTGAAAATAAAATTGACAGGTTTTGCGATTTTTTTGTATTGGAAGGAATATATTCAGGGTGGGAAATTTTCAATGTGTCGCCCTGTATATAATTTATCATGTTTATTACTGTAAATTATTGATTTACATATTTTCTGGGTAAACGACCACCAACGGTCTATAACCTTGTGGATACAGATAATTTGATGGAAAATATTAAATATTTTACTACAATCGAAACAAAAATCTCCAGTTGACTGAACGTAGAGGTCGTTTAAATTAAAATTAAAAAAAATTGTATCACACATCCCTCTGGTTGTTACAAAACGCCATTCAGAACCATTGGGCGTACTTCCTTCCACATGGGAAGTCAACTTTGACCATTTCCTAAAATAAATTAAATGTCTCTTCGGTAAACATCATCAATATTTTTTTCCGTAATTAAATCTTCATCATGAAGGGCGGATGGCATTTGATAGTACTTGTACCATATGATGGTCTAGCGTTTAAAAAAGTGTTGTTTTTTGCTGGTTAATTAAACAGTGGAATTGTGAAAGTGTCTTTAATTTACCTTTGATAAGAAAATGAAGGAGACACGCTCGACGACTTCGGTAAGTTATATTTGAAAGAAAAATATTAATTATTATTAAATTTACTTCCAACGTATGTTCCAACGAAACCTAAAGGTTCAAGTTTAGGATTTCTTAATGTCATTAAAAAAATCGGGAAACCCCTTTTAGACTTAATTCAGAACTCCTATCTTTAACCGTATAGGATTTTAGGGATATACAGCACATCCCTTGAATGTTAAATGGAAAGTGAGGTTGAGTGACACATTGTTTAAAAGGTATTTCAATTCTTTCTTCAATGATGCCTCATTTGTGAAATGAGATGTCACTTTGTCATTTCAAATTTATTCGTTTCATTTACAAAGACGCTTACAAAATCAAAAAGATAATTTAATAATTTTAAGAGACTTTATTGTTACTTAATTAAATATTCAAACTATCCAATTGATAGCCATGAATTTCTTTCTCAATGCATGCCCCGTCGAAACTTAACACTTAAAATTGTATTGAAGGTAATAAGCTGAATTGCAGGAATGTTTGCAAGTCAATAAATTTTAATAAAAAGTAGAATGTTTGCTCTCTAACGAGGATAATAATAAAGTGCGGTTTTTGTTATACAGTGGTTTATAATTTTGTGAATTGTATAAAAATGGTTTACACTACAGCTGAAAGAGTTTAATTATTGCAATATCCTATTCAAATATTGAGTCTGGATATAGATCAGCTAAGATTTTTAACCAACAGCATCCAGACAAACATGTCAATCGAAATTGTTGTTTCAGAATAACGGAAATTAACGTAGCGCACTCATCCTTAGAATTAAAATTTGGCCCTGCATGATTTCGGTTTTGGTTCAGACGTGAAGTAAGACTTTTTGCCATAAGAAGGTCACTGTTAGTCTAGTTGCTTTCCTATTTTGTGAGGTTTTGTTATTTTTAAACATTAATAAATCAACACGTAATGAAGCAAATTTCAAAATTTTTTGCATGGTTGAATAGAGAATAAAACCCCCTTTCAAATGAGCTATCACTCACCACCCCATGCCATTTAAATTTTTCGAAAGGGTTGCTTCCCTCAAGTAAGGGATGAAATTAAGGGTAAACTATTCATGCAAAAATGTACATTGTAAAAATCAAAAATCAACCTGTCTCGGCGATTTTCCTAACAAGACCCCAGTAACGAGTTAGTTAGGGGGGGTAAGACTTATGATGCTCACTGTATACATTTTCCACATACATCTAACTCAAAAATTCTGAAAAATTTAAATTTTATAATTTTCCTCCAATTTTTTCATTATGGTCCATTTCAGAGAAATCATGTAAAAAAACAGAATTATAGAGATCGATATGGCAAACATCTTTTAATTCAACAATTTTCTTAAAAATCATAATTTTTTATATTTTGTAAAATTTCTCGAATACGGACCATTTTAGGAAAATTTTGCATAAAGCAAAAATTATAGAAAAGAATATTAGAATAACTTCTATTTGAACAATTTTCTTCTCCAAACATAAATAACAGATATATTCCATAAAATATAAAAACGGCCTCCCATAAAGTACCCCCAGGTGTTCGCCTTCGCCCAAAATCTAATCATTTCACCTCAGGCCGAAATAAAACTTAAGTTTAAAATTTCATGTTTTTTCCTTTATCCGTGTTTCGAGTTTCTTCAAAATTCGAAATTTACACATTAGCTCAAATATCTTGAATACGGTCCATTTTAGAGAAATTATGTATAGGATAAAAATTATAGAGAATTATATTACAAACAACTTTTATTTAAACAATGTTTATAAAAAATTATTTTTTTTACATTTGGTCAAATTTCTCGAATACGGACCATTTTAGGAAAATTTTGTATAAAACAAAAATTATAGATAATAATATTGTAAGTAATTTGAATTTAAGTAAACAAACATTAAAAAGTAAAACTTTTTACCTTCTAAAACTTGATTGAGTTAAAAAAAAATGCTAAATTGGCTTTAGAATCTAATCTTGAACTTAAGTATACTTTTGTCGTGTTCTGTTATAAGGTAGGTACTAATTAAAAGTTTAGAGATTGACAGTTCTTCTAATCCACACAGCTACGGCCAACTTACTTTTACCAAAATCGACATCCACTGTATGTTTACTTTTAATTAAATCGATGACATTTAGAGAAAATTATAATTAAAATAAACTGTTGATAATTTGTTGGACACTAAATAGATATAAGCAAAAATAATTTATTTATTTGTCTTAGAAGGAGATAGCAAAAAAAAATATAAAATAAAACGTTATATTTTGTTGTTATGTACAAATTTTGTCAAATTTTACTTTTATTAACTAGTGCGTAAAGAGTTTTACTTTACGCACTAGTGAAAAAAAGTACAACTTTACACACTTCGTGAAGTGCGTAAAGTACGTACTTTACGCACGGTAGTAGAAAAATACTTTTTGATATGTGTAAGCATAAAAAGTTAACAGATATTACATTTCCAAGTTTTCATTATTTAGTTTTTTATTATAGAATTAATAAATATTTCTTGTATTTTATTTTTGTTATTTTTTTTCTGTTTAAATTATAAATACATATTCTTCGGGATCAAAATTAGAACTAAAACCTTCTGAAGCGAGTACCATTCGACTTCACGTTGACCTAGTGCAATGGGGGGCCGTGCTCTTTCAACTTGCCCCCAAGAAATAAATCGCGGCTTCTGTCCGAGATCTGCTTCCTCGCACGAAGCCATCCATCCTCACGCCAGTTCAGTTCACTGACTCTTCTCCTTCACAGTGTCCGTTAGCACTGCGAAGTGCACAACCGGTACCAAGTGTATCATATTCCAAAAATCGCGCATTTAAATTGAATTCGGTGTTTTTTTTATAAAGTCTAATGGTGATTGTGAACATGCAGGTGTTTGAGTTGCAGCTCGAGGATTATGTAATTATTTTTTTTATATTTATATTTTAATATTTTAGCATTTCAAATAAAATTTATTAAATCTTTAAATTTGGGCAATCAATATTTTTTTTTTGTTGTCATCGCCATCAACTACTTAGGTTGTTAGCCTCGTGATCTGTGAACGCTTTGTTACTGTTTCCCAGCGCCACTGTAGGAACAGCACTGTTCATTAGAACACAACAGTGAAAGCTCGTGTAGGGAATATTACCTATGCATTAGAATTAATCAATATTATTTTATTTTTGGTGAATTAAGAAATAATTTAATCGTTTTTTCGTTTATACTTTCCTAGTAAAAATTTCGAATTTTGTCAACTTGTAAAATAATTAAAATGTAACAATTAAAATCTTTAAAATACCATATTTTTCTAAATTTTAAAATGTGTGTCAGAACTTTTCCACAAATATTAAATACGGTTCATTTTATGAATAATAATATCCTGTATGGGATAAAAATTCTAGAAAATGATATCACAAGCAATTTTTATTCGAACAATTTTCTAAAATATTCGAAATTTGCATTATTTGTTAAATTTCTCGAATATGGACCATTTTAGAAAAATTATGTATACGACAAAAATTATAGAGAATGGCACAAGTAACTTTTATTTGAAAAAATTTCTTCTCCAACCGTAAATAACAGATATATTTTATAACGTAGAAAAAAACGCCCTATAAAGTACTCCTTCCCCCAGATGTTCCAACTATGCCCAAAATCCAATCAGATCACCGCAGGATTTGGTGTTTTTCTCTTTATACACAAACAGAAATACGTCTAAAACTCAAGATCAAAAAAAAAAAATAATGATTCCTATATTTTTCATATCTGTATATAGACAGGAAAGTAAAACTGCAACTAATTTTAACTATAATATATTCGGAATAGAATAGTCATTTTATTTACTAACTTCCAAACGCCCCGTATAACATTTTTAATACGTAAGAACGCAAGATAGTTAAAATTTTCTAAGCGAGAAACAATCAGTGTCCAACTTCTATTTTTATTTATTTAATCAATATAATCGTTAGTTGTAGGACTTGAAATTAAATAACAGGCTAGATGAGAGTAAAATCCCTTGGGCCCAGGTCCCAAGGAAGCCTGGCAGCTTAAAAAAAATAGATTACAGTAGGTGCGGGAGGGCCCTAACCAGTGTTTTGCCCTGGGACCCTTACATGGCCCTAGGCGGGGCCCTGACTAATAATTGATCAAAGTCACCACCGTTTTATTCAAAGCATTTCCATATTCTTTGATATTTCTTATCCTAGCTTGAATATTTCTAACCTGGTAACTTAAACAATTTCGTAACTACTAATTAATTTACTCGAATACTATTTGGACTTTAGGCATCCCCAAATATGGTGGGTAATTGATTGAGTTTAAGTCAGATGGTCATTTAGAATTGTTGTAAGTTCAATCGCTGTCTATGTAGTCATTTGGAAAGTTTTCATTCAAAAAATATCTCACTATTTTCCTGATGTCCCTCATAGTGGTCCCTCATATTGTTGGAAGCAGTGGCGGCCTTGTGGTAATTTAAAATGAGTGTTCACTTTTTCCAATAATTTTATCATTTGTATGTTCGGATCAAAACTTTGTACAAGAGTCAATATCGCTGTTTTTTATTATTTGAGTTTGTATTAAGTGTAGTTATTATTATCAACATCATACTGTTTTCAAGCACTACAACTATTAATAAATTAATATTTTAGTTAGTATATTTGTTCTGTTTTTAATACGTTGAAAACCATCTATAAACATTATTAGTTAGTAAACTGACTTTTCTTGATAATTTCAGATTATTTTTAAACATATATCAGGTTATGTAAAAAGCTTGACATTGATTTTGTTTAAAAAATTTTATATAAAACTTTACCTACCATTTTTTAGTTTTATTGTAAGTTTAATCATTTTCACAATTTGTCAAAGATGTCAAATAAAAAATATATATTGGCAAATAAAATAAGAACTAAAATGTTTTAATTGTTTACTTTATAAGATCAGTCCCATCACAATACATAATATTACACAGACACAAACTAGAATAAAGATATACAGGGTTGGCCAAACCACTCCTATTATGTAAATCTTAACGATTTATTCGAAGTATACCTGTCAATGGTGGTCAAAACCAAATATCCCAAAATTATTTTCTTGTGTACAGGGTGGCCTAATAGTAAATTAGGCAAATCACTTTTTTTTTTAAATGGAATGACCCAACTTTTTTTCCAATTTTAGGTACTCTATGGTCACTAGTGCATACCCACAAAATATTGTTTCTAACATCCTACCCCTTTCGCAGAAAAAGAAGAAATACCAAAAAATATTACATTTTCAGACGCCTATTAAAATATGCAGTGCTCTCTTGAATTTGACGTTAGAATTTAAAAAACTACAAATGTATAAAGCCAATAGACCAAAGATTTTTTTAGACTAAGTTTTAATTTTTTATTTTGTACAGGGTGGTCACAAATTAATTTCAATTTCCAAAAATATCTAGGACATTTTTTTCAAATTACTATTTATCGATGAAACGAGAAATTTATACCCTTCGACTTCCCCATGTACTTTCCTATACCTATCTGTCGTCGTTTAAAAGTAAATTCCAAAAAGACATTGATCTATCAAAAATCCAATTTCTACCAGTGGTTTTATTGAAAGTGAACATTCAATCAAATAGGCTGGGTCTTAATGAAGTGTCAGATTATTTATTAATGAAGTGTCAAGTTATTTTTACTGATCGCGATAATTCTTCTATTAATAATGAATTTTACGAAAAACGAATTAATTGACATGGTCTATGTTTTGGGAGAATCCGACAGAAATTGTTTATTGGCAAAAAGAATTTATCATCAACGATATCCCTGATCAAAAAAGTTTTGAAAAGTTACATGAAAGATTTACCGAAACAGGAAATGTTGCTTATAAAAAACCAATAACTGACAAACGTGCTACTGATAATGATAACCAATTATCTGTAATTTTGACAGCGATAGAAGATCCTCATGTAAGTCAAAAAAAGATTGCCGAAGTAGTAGGTATAAGTAGAACATCCGTTAGAAGGATTTTAAAACAGCATCAATATCATCCTTATAAAATACAATTCCATCAAGAGCTGAAAGACACCGATTTTGATAATATAATGGTATTTTGTAACTGGGCCCAAACTAAACTGCAACAAAATCCATTTTTTTTTATAGAGTGCTGTTTTCTGATGAATCTACATTCCACAAGAACGGATTCGTTAATAGACATAATTTCCACTATTATTCCACGGAAAATCCTAACATCATCAGAGCACATAGCCAAGAAAGATGGAGTGTAAATGTTTGGGGAGGTATAATTGGGGATCATGTTATTGGGCCGTATTTTTTTGAAGGCAACTTAAATAGTCTGATGTATTTAGATTTTTTAGCAAATCATCTTCCTACTTTACTTGAAAACATTTCCCTTGCTGTAAGACTAACAATGTGGTACCAACATGATAGGGCAGCAGCGCATTTTTTACGCGAAGTGGCAGATGAATTAGATGAAAAGTTTCCAAATGGATTGGTAGAAATGGTCCAAAAAAATGGCCAGCTCGATCACCTGACTTAACAAAACCCGATTATTTTTTGTGGGGTTATATTAAAAATCTAGTCTATCTTACGCCACCTACAACACCTGAAAATATGAAAGAAAGGATAGTGCAAGCTTTCCATTCCATTACACCTGATATGCTTAGAAACATTTCTCGATCATTCGCCCAACGAATAAATGTATGCATTAGAGAAAATGGCAGACATTTTGAGCATCTTCTATAAAATGTAAATTTATGTTTTAGGATAAATTTCAAATAAATTTTATTATCGTAATTTTCTTCCTTTTGAATTTATTTTATAATGGCGACAGATAGGTATAGGAAAGTACATAGGGAAGTGGAAGGGTATGAAATTCTCCTTCAGTTGATGAATAGAAATACAGGGTAATACATTTGAAAAATTTTAAAAAATTTTCCTCGAAATTTTTGGAAAGTGAAATTAATTTGTGACCACCCTGTACAAAATAAAAAATTCAAACTTGGTCCAAAAAAATCTTTGGTCTATTGGCTTTATACAATCGTAGTTTTTTAAATTCTAACATCAAATTTGAGAGAGCACTGCATATTTTAATAGGCGTCTGAAAATATAATATTTTTTGGTAATTTTTTTTTTCTGCGAAAGGGGTGGGATGTTAGAAACAATATTTTGTGGATGTACTAGTGACCATAGAGTACCTAAAATTTTAAAAAAAGTTGGGTCATTCCATTTAAAAAAATTCAGTGATTTGCCTAATTTACTATTGGGCCACCCTGTACACAAGAAAATAATTTTGGGATATTTGGTATCGGCCACCATTGACAGGTATACATCAAATAAATCGTTAAGATTTGCATAGTAGGAGTTATAGAACTACGACAGAGGTTTGGCCATCCCTGTATAATGCCTGGCATTCTAAATGATACTCTTCGCAGTTTAACACACCCCCTTGACCCCCATTTTCAATCAGATTGTTTTCACAATCAACAGGCCTCAACTCCTTATAGAGCTTGATTTTTACTAAAAATTTCATGTTGATATCTCTTTTCATTTTTTATTTTTTTTTATTTCAACCCCCCTTAAATCCCCCGTATTTAAACAGATTTTTTTTATAATTAAAGGACTTCTTCTCCTTTTAGAGATTGATGTTTGCTAAAAATTTCAAGTTTATATCATTTTTCGTTTTTCAGTTAGGATTTTTTTTTAATTTCAACCCATCTTAACCCCCTACTATTTTTAATCAGATTTGTTAAAAATTAATAGGCTTTGTCCCCTTATAGAGCTTGATTTTTGCTTAGAATATTCAAGTTGATATCATTTCTCGTTTTTTACTTATCGTGCAGACAAAAAACGTGACATCGGACAGACAGACAAAGTAAATCTATAATACTCTGCACAGAATACTGTATGAAGAGCAGAAAAAAGAATATATGAGGTAAAATAAAAAATTTTAAAAGTTCAACAATAATATTCAACTTCTTTTATCAAAGGATACTAAAAGTTTGAAATAGCAGCACATAATTGAACACAGAAATCTGTGAACTAAACAAGTGAGATACATATCGTAAAATGTTGTCACACTTAATTCTCCATATGACCCTTTCTAAGTGTATTTCACAGCACATTCTAAAATATTCTTGCTTTCACTAATGTCCTACCCTCATGGCTGCTTTTTCATGTCCAAGTTTATTAAAAAATAATAGAATAATAGTAATTTTGTTTAAATAGGTAAATCGGCTTCATCTGTATTTCCAAATTATTGTTTAATTGTAGATAGTATATTAATATTTTGATATGTACTTATAAGGTTGATTAGCCAGAGCATATAGATATGTGGGATGTGTCTTGTTAAGTGTCTAATCAAAATCACAATTTATGTTTGATACTTATTTCGAGACATTCTTTATTACCAACTGTAAACTAATTTACCGGTAGCTTTATTTTTATTTAATACCTGTAGTGATTCAAATTACCATAACATCTAATATTTTTGAAAATACTAAATTATACAAACAAGGCAATAAAAAAATGTCATTAAAATAAAAGATTTCTGGTTTGTATGCAACAAACGATCTTGGTTATAGGGTAACACGATTGATAATTACAGGCAAACGTAACTTTATATAGGTAAACTATTTAAATGTACATGCCATTTCTTAGGTAAAATGTCTCATCGAGTATATTAAATTAACTGGTTGATCCATTTTTCCGATTCAGACTTTTGAAGTGAAAAACCATTTGTCTCTTTATCTTTATAAAATTTTTATTGTACATTTCTGTAATGATGTCAAGTAGTTACCTCATCAGAACAATAAAATTTTTCCTTTTAGTGGGTTTTGTGGGAAAAAAATTACAAATTTTTTGCTTACTTCTTACTTCATAGTATTTACAATTAGGTATAAAATAGACCATTTTGAATTAGTCTTTGGATGGTCTTAGGCACTGAAACAAAATATAAAACAAATTACAGTCGTAAAACTTTATTAAAGGTAAACAACGTAACCTTAAAATATTTTTATTTACCTTGTCTTAAAGAAAATTTTCGGGAACAACCGGTAAATTGACATACATTCTTCCAATTTGTTAAAGTTGCAGTTCTTAATTAAACACATTTTTTAAATGATCACAAATAATAAAATAATCTTAATTTTATTAAAATCGTTTCATAATAACATTAATGACGGAAAACGAAATGACAGTTTGTTTTATTTGGTACAGTGTTGCCAGAGTATGTTTTTGTTATGTACCAGATTTGTATCAGTATTTTCGAATTCTATTTGCAGTGACATCTAATTCATTGAAGAGAAAAAAAGGGGGTCTTTATTAATAACGAACCCAAACAAGGAACACAATATATATATTTTACACGTGAACACGCAGAATGTACTACATCTAGTACAGTTGTGAATTGTACTAGATTGGCAACACTGGTTTGGCAATCCTGTTTGTGAGCGGCGCGCCAATTAACGTGTTCTTTGACAGTTTGAAGAATTTGTTGGCGTATTTTCTTCTCTTTTTAGCTATATGCATTCACCATATAGTCTCACTCGTGTTAGGTTCACTCATCATAATGCGCCACAGACACAGGATACTTATGTATACTGTGCCACAGAGATGCGATCAGCCAGAGGACAATGATGTACCAAAAAAATATAGATTAACACGTATGAAAATAAAAATATTAAAATTAAATTTATATTTTTATGTTATTTATGTAACTTTAAAATAATGTATTTTTATGAAATTTAACTGGGTGTTCACTGCATAAATGAACCAATGGAGAAACCGCCCCTGGTTGGAAGTATCAATATTTCCATATTTTTATTTTGATGATCAATAAATAACAATCAGGTGTCAACAATTAAAAAATAACCCTCACAATTATGAAAGTGATACAAACAACAACTTAATTGAACTTTTGCCACCTATCAGAAATTAATAATATTTATTATTAGAAGGGCACATTTTATATCGATACCTTTTTGCCAGACTATCGTAAGGGCCATTTAAACAAACGTCGCTTACGTTACTCTGGAAAAAAGGTATTGATATTATTATAATTTAGTTAAATTTGGTAATTTCTATTTTTTCGTTTTTAGTTATTTTATTATTTTTCTGTTACAAAATTGATTGTTTTCACTTAGAATATTTTAATTTATTTTATGCACAACCTGACGATAAAGTCCAGGTTATAAATATATTTAGAGGGCGTAAAGTGCCCCTTTATCGCTTGCGGACTATTTTACCACCGGCGAACTATTTTACCGTCCGACTGACCGATTTATAATGTCGCTATCGTCAGTCGAAAAATGTCAATTTTTAGCAACATTTGTGAAAACTGCAAGAAACTTACTTTTAGAAATCTGTGGTGTGAAAACAGACATTCTACGTGAAAAACTCGTAGAACAAAAGTTGTAAAGCATCAAATTTTGCGTTCAGTGAGCGAAATTTGGATTAGTATATACGCATGTACTGATAATTTGTTTCATTTTCCTTCTAAGCGCTTATTCGACCAATATACAGTGGTTCAATAATAACAACTCTACGCTGCCAATATTAAACCTCTGCCTCTCAAACCCCTCCTCCCAACCCTAAATTGAAGTACCAACTCCAGCTTCATCACACTTTGCCATTAGCATGGCGACTTTTGTTTTTGGTATTACACAGAAACTTTTCTTGAGACACCGTTGGTAACATTGTGTAACTGAATTGTATTTCCACTAAGTGTTTCTTGGTTGATCTTCTCAACCGTTCCTGGGATTTTGTGCCTCTGTGGTCATCCCAGTATTTATATTCATTAAAAATTATCACTGCTGTTGGACTGTATTTGTCTCTCATGTAATTGACATAAGAATCGCAAATATTGTCGAACGTATGCCCACTCGACCACATAACCTTGTATAGTAATCAACCACCATCAATCGCATATGCTGTATTGCTGCCCAATGGTGTCGTGTCTTGGAGTGGTTCAAAAGCTTTGTACAAAGTAGATTTCGTTCCTTTTCACAGGTAACCCTGGGGGATATGGAGCTAATTCATATGTTAAGAACTCCTGAGATTGTTTGGCAATTAGCATCCTTTGAAACAAAGTGGTTGGCTTAACAAGCACGGGTTGGGCATTAATGAAGATAGCTAAGTTAACAGTTGCAAGGGGCTGTACTCGGTCACTCCTTTTAAACTTTACTGTCATAAAATCATTACCCACAATTCGATTGATACCATCAGTTCCCACTTCCCTGGACAAGTGACAATTTATCTTTTTATTTCCCACAATCTCAATGCTGATTGACATAATTTCTTGAGTTTCTGGGAACGGTGGATCTTGGTGAAACCACTCAAACATTTTCTCTCAAGGTATACTCTTGCATCACGACTATCCGCGTGCTGGTCAGTTGATCTAAAATTCACTCCGCAGAAGTCCTTGATCTGGTTCGCCACATTAGATGCTTACTAAACGCAAAATTTGATGCTTTACAAATTTTGTTTTACGAGTTTTTCACGTAACGTGGCTATTTTGACATCACAGACATCTAAAAGTGAGTTTCTTGTAGTTTTCACAAAAGTTGCTAAAAATTTGCTTTTTTCGACTGATGATGGCGACTTTATAAATCAGTCTAATTTGAAAGTTAGGGAGGTTTTTCAACGTAGAATTTTATGCTCTTTAACTTTGAATAAAATGACATTTTTCGTACGATGCATCGTTTCCATTATATGGGAGGAAAACCAGAAAAACACCGAACATTTCGAGGATTTTTGCGTTTTTCGACCTGAAGCGGCACTGCTACAAGGCAGCAAACTTCAGATTCGTGTTCAGCACCCCAAAAACATAATTCCGTTGAGAAACCTTCTACCGTACTCATGTTACGAAACAGGCACTTTTGAGCACCTTAAATCAGACAATTTATCTAATTTTTTTTAGGATTTGACTTTTTGTTTTCTTTTATTAAATATATTTTCAAAACCTTTGTTTCTTTTCCTTTACTGACTGCGGCATTTGACGTTAGTGACGTTGTAAACACAAGTCATGTTTTTATTTGAGCATGACGTCATTTGACGCTGCACTTTCTTGGCCCTGAGTTAAAAGGGGAAGATTCAAGGAGTTTTTAAATACAAATTTCACGCTCTTATGTTAAAACTAACGAAAATATCAATGTGTTTTTTTATGCCACTGTATACATTATGAGCCTGACTGCATATGCCGCGGGTGTCCGTCAACGTGTTAAAAAAGCTAATATAATTCAATCTATTTTATTGCAACTAAACCCAAAAAAAAATTGAATCATTAGTTATATCGAATTTATGTAATTTCACTAAATTAGATGTAATAATTTTCAATAAATTCCAAAACCTAGTAATGTTAGAGGGAAAGCCCACTCACGCGACATGTCGCGCGCCACTGATCGGGCGCGGCAATACTTTTGATGTTTTTAAATGACTCAAAGCCCATTAGCGCGGTTCTGTCACGTGGTCACACGCGGCTAAGAGTCATTTAAAAACATCTAAAGTATTGCCGCGCGCGATGCCTCGCGATCAGTCGCACGCGACATGTCGCGTGAGTGGACTTTCCCTCTTAAGTTGGAAGTGGCAACAGGGATTACACCAGCATGGATATGTACGTTGTGTACTATAAGCATAGAGTAGGGAAGGGCGATTCTGTTCTAAATATCGATACTCCGTATCGATACGTATCATTTAAAAAATATTGATACTTAAAAATAAGCACCTTAAAATATCGATATTGTATAATATCGATATTTTTCGATACGACAAATAATACTATACAGGATTAAAGTTCAGTGACTCTATACTCCATAATCCAAAAATATATTTATCAATCATACAAATAAAAGACAAACTAAAAATAGAACAAAGGAAAATGTATAAAATATAACAAAAAAATTAAAAAACTAAACGGTATTTTTTTTATAAATGCCAATCTTCTTTGTCAAGTGATTTTAAAAACAAAAGCTGTGACAACCGTTTTCCACTTAATAGATTTCTATTTGGTGACATTATATTACCCGCTTTCAAAAAAAGGCGTTTGCTGGAAACGGAAATGATAATTATTTGAACTCTAACACTCATACCAAAAAATATCGATATCAGTCATATCAAAATCGGAAAATATCGATATAAAATATCGAATATCGAAGATTAAAGTATCGATACTTGAAAATATCGTATCGTATCGCCCTTCCCTAGCGTAGAGCGGCTTATACATTTATGCATTGATAAAAAAAGTTGTATTTACGTTAAATCCTTCTATTTATCCCTTCTCTTACTTCTCACATTTCGTCTCCTCGTAGCGGACCTACAAATGGAGCGTTTTGATTGTCGAATTAATCTTGGCATCGTGAATATTATATTTAATTTATGAATGTATATATCTCTGTTATCTCTGGCATGTAGTCAGTTTATTCCTAGGTTGTGTGTCTGAAAAACCTCCTCTATACATCAAAGTTGCATAAATTTGTCTAGATATAACTAGTGTGTGATAAAAGACTCATTCCAAAACGTATAAACATACAATTAACGCAAAGGATATACTAATTTAAAAACACAACACAAGAATTAAATATAAAAATCCAATATAAAAGAAGTAAAAAATACAATATAAAAGTATTAAAAGAGGTAATTATAAATAAAAAAGGATAAAATTGGTAATTGGAGTGTCTATTTTCAAACAAATATATGAAAGCCCATGGAAACCGAAGTTGTGCATGAGCTACTTATATTTACGTATGTCACCAAATTGAATTAGTGTTATTTTAATACGTAATACATAGATAATTATCTCTAATCTCAATTGCTTCTGAGGCATCTTTGCTTATTTAATATTTAGTCTCTTAAATATGTTAGAAGGGAATATTGACAGTTTTTTGGAATTTTAGATATTTTAATAATCTACAAAATAATATAAATATTTCAAATAAAGGGGCATTTTTATATTTATCTATTATTTTCAGCATAACGTTTTTTCTTTGAATTTAGGCATTTTTATAAATTTCTTCTTTATAAATTGAATGACTTATTCCGTAGTTTCTAAAGCAATGTCAAGGAAACACCTTGAATTTTCTGATTCAGTGCTTACAAATTATTATAATTATAAAAATCTTCTAGACTCTATCTTTCACTACATTCAGTAGTAGATCAATTTTCCCTAAAAATAAAAAATAAATATTTACATTATAATATAAGACTTTTTCAATATTTAGAAATAAAAAACAATGTGTTTTTTATATTGTATAAAATTATTTTTGGCTTTAGCCATCCTCATTGTAAATTTTCAGAAGATGCAAGATACTGCTTGGAGTAGTTTATATATTATGTTTATAAAATATTTTCCAAGGAGCACTATGAGTTATTTTACTTTATTAAGGAGGATACCTACATTTTTTTATTTAATTACTAAGTTTAAAATGTATGAAAAATTTGTATTAGGTATTACATAATATTATTATAACCAAAGACATTACAGCTAAGAGACCAAATTGTTTACATTTTTATGTGGCAAATCATTATTCCCACCAGATTCTCGTTTATTGCGTCTTTGCCGTTTTTATCAGTCTGTCAAAATTATTTGGAGAAATTACTTTTGAAAAATAAAATTTGATGTGTCCTGTAACTATAATTTTATATTATATAAATAAAAATATGTTTTTAATCAAATTATTCTTTGAAGTTTTAATATAAGCTAAATTTTTTATTAAAAAATCAGTATTAATCTAATCAAAATATTAGGGTTTCGAAGAACTCCGTAAATACGGCAACACTGAATATCTTATTTTACGAATTTACAATTTTTATGAATGAAATGTAGTACCGTAACCAGCCGCAACGTTGCCAATCAGGTCTAACAGCTATTTTGTATTTCTGACAGTTTCTGTGTGACTTATTGATTTATTCATTTATAAAATACTATTTTTGTGAACTTTTGTGAGAAATATAAAGAATTATGATACATGCATGTGTAGTGTTCAAAAAGGTAGATTATTTAAGTCGAAATGTATGGTTTTATCGGTAAGTATTTTTAGGTTAAGATATGTTGTTTTCATTTGAACCAGTGGAGTAGGGCTTGTACAAGATTTGATACAATTTCTTATAGAATTTAAATTATATAGGATCACATAGTAAATTGTTTGAAAAATGATTATCCAATCTAATTTTTCAGACAATTTACTGCAGGTTTGATAATATACCATTTAAATTGTACAAGAAATTGTATCAAAAACTTGTGTAGTCTATAACAGCCTTAAAACAGTTTTTAAAGTGATATTCCTTTTATAAATTAGTAAATTTTTCTTATACCAATAAATAATTATTGAATAGTGGCAAAGAAAATTTAACGTAAAATGAAGAATACCTTAAAAATTATTTACCTATTGAGCACCTATACATATTTTTTATTACTCTATTTAGGTTTCCGCAAGATTCTGAGAAAAGAAAACTTTGGTTTTCTCTAATAGGAATCCTTGAAAATCTGCCCCTTCGTAAAAACCCAGAGTTGTGTTTAGAACACTGTTTTCCTGAAAATGTTTTGGTACGTGCAAATGGTACTAGATATATTAGAAAAGATGCAAACTCCAGACGGTGTGAGGGCTTTCTATTTTTGGATGACTTATCCAACAGGTAAAAATACAAAATATTAATTTTTTGTTTACCTCTAAACATTATTTATTACCTAGATGTATGTATATCTAATGTATGGGTTTTTAGTTCTGATTCAACTGTTTTTGGAACACCACCTGCTGTAAAAAGAAACGTTGCAGTAAGTTATAACATTAATAACTAAGCATAAAAAAATTAAATGAAATTTTAGGCAATAAAATTAAAGTATTTTATATATTTAAAAAATTATTTTAAAAATTTTTACATTTTTTTTACGATATTTTTTGCCAGACCATGTTTTTTGTAATTATTAATTAAAAAATTATATATTTTTAGGACAGTGTTTTATTTAGATACCCCTACCTACTTAATGTTAATTTAAAATTTTAAATAATTTTGGTTAACATCATACCAGGCAAATATATAGTAAATGCCAATAAACTATAAACCAATAAATATTAAAAATCGAAAGGTAACTTGAATTCGCTTGTATTTGAATTTACTTGTACTTGAATTTACCTACATGAAAAATCAGCAAGTATCATGCAAAACTATTGTCATATACTCTGAAGGCAATTCTCTCACCAGAAATCAAATCACGACTGGTGAAAGACTGTCTAGAAGACCTGACAGAGCTAAGTAGTTAAAATAAAGTGACCTTAGCCTGGGTTCCAGGCCAAGAGGGATATCAGGGCATCGAAAAGGCCGACGAATTAGCCCGAGGAGGCTCAGATAAGGCCATGACAGGCCCCGGACCCTTCTGTGGAGTTGCTAAGGCATTGTGCAAGGCATCCATTAAACAATGGATGCAAATAGAGTCTCAGGAATGGTGGAACAACTATCCAAGACTGAGACAGGCCAAACAGTTCATCAAGGAACCATCGGCCAAGTTCACGAAAGACCTACTGGATCAAAAGCGTCAAATCGTTAGGATAACAGTAGGCCTTCTTACTAGACACATGAGTGTCATAAATCCAGCAGAAGAAGCAACTTTGTGCAGGTTCTGTGAAGAAGAAGAGGAAACAATATTCCACGCCCTGTGCCAATGTGAATGCTTGGCTGGAACGAGGTTTCTAACATTGGACGAAGAAAAGCCAATTGAATGCAACTACATGCGGGAGTCACTGTCAAAGCTACTAAGACTAATAAAAAATACCAGGCTAGACGACATACTCTAAAAGAAACAGGAGTCCCACAATATATCTGAAAAGGTCGCGGTGGACAAGGACAAATAACGTCCAAGCTAATCTACCTACATGAAAAAATCATCATAATTATATAACTAAAAAAATATACCTACATATTTACGTATTTTTTCAACATACTACTCTGGCAATACTGGTAGGATTAAAACTCTACGCCACTGGCGAGCATATTATGGACACTGTTTACAACGTTGCCAGCCGGTCATAAGAGATCTGTCTTTCTCTCTTCCACTCACTAACAATTTTAAAACAATAACAGACCGCAATTGTATGGGATTTATGAATGAAACATTTTGTCTATATGTTGTAATGTCTTTGATTATAACTTACTTGTATAACTTACTTGTATAACTTACTTGTATAACTTACTTGTATAACTTACTTGTATAACTTACTTGTATAACTTACTTGTATAACTTACTTGTATAACTTACTTGTATGCCTTATTTGTCTAACTTACTTGTATACTTACTTATATAACGTACTTGTATGTCACTTGTATAACTTACTTGTATAACTTACTTGTATAACTTACTTGTATAACTTACTTGTATAACTTACTTGTATAACTTACTTGTATCACTTGCTTGTATAACTTACTTGAAGACGAACCAAGTTAAGAATTGAATAAAATAGGAATTGCTTCTAGTTTTAAATTCGTCTTTTCTGGCGAAATTGATAACAAAATCATAATTTATAAAATGTTTCCGATATATTTTAGTGTTTTTGTTAATTTTATCCACTACAACCGTCCCTAATTCTAGATTTTGAATATAAATTTCCATTGTTTTAAGGTTTAGTGGAAACCTGCCTGTTTTTTATTTATTTAGCTCTGAAACGATGTGAAACTTCTCCAAATCTATTTTTTAGGACAAAAAAAAACAGTGAATATTAATGTTTAAACTTGCAACTAATAAAATTGGTTAAGAAAACATACTATAAACTCTATAAACTCTATAAACTTTAAAATTAGGCACTGGGGAAGTATTCTCGAGTCACGAATATAGATTCGCATGCGAGATTTATGATTTGTCTCACTTGGTTTTCGTTTAACAAAGTGAGACACATTGTAAAACACGTATGCGAATGTCGGTATTCGTGATTCGAGAATACTACCCCTGGCAATATAAAATCTCACAAAATGCACAAACAAAACTGACAATTATCAAGTGCTTGTTGATAGTTCTTACTAAATTTTGGCGCTGGTATTTAAAATTGACGAATCACATCAAAGACCCAGGAAAAGAGAAAATAATAGAAAAAAAGGGTAGATACTGACTTCAAACAAATCCAGTGCGTTACTTATATCTATGTTTTGTTTATCTGAGATCATAGGTATTAAAAAATATACAAAATATAAGCCCCAAAATCTTTATTAATTTTGTTTCATTTATCCGAATATAATAATAGTATGTATAAAAATTTAACCATAATAAAATTATCAAATTGGAAATTAAATTAATGACTTTATAACCGAGTACCTTCTCTCAACAAGAAAAGTATGAGTACTTTTGCCCTCCCATCGGCGACGGCGCCCTATATTAAAAGTTCATAGTCTTTAAGAATAAGTAATTCTTAAATTAAATTCGTAAAATAAGTTATTCTTAACTTGCCATAAAATTACTTCCAAGAACATTTGTATAACGGTTTCGCTATTACAGCCGGACACTATTTCTTGTATTTCTTATAATTTATTAGTGTTACAAATTTTTTCTACTCTTGTACAGAAATGTTACTTAAGCGGAACAATGAATGCAGTTAAACATCTTAGTACTTTTTGTATAAGTTGTGACTGTTTCGATTCATGAAGTTTTGTCTACGTGAGAAAACGAATTATATTTTACAATTATTTTGCAGCCATTTTTTTTATAAAATTATAGAATTAAGCAGAATTTTTACTTTCCTATCTGTATACAGATATAAGGAAAGTATAGGAATCATGATTTTTTTCGACCTCGAGTTTACGTTTTGAGGTCCCCTGAATCCGTTTTGACTATGTTCGCGATGATGTCTGCGTGTGTGTGTCTGTGTGTGTGTGTGTGTGTGTGTGTGTGTGTGTGTGTGTGTGTGTGTGTGTGTGTGTGTGTGTGTGTGTGTGTGTGTGTGTGTGTGTGTGTCTGTGTGTCTGTGTGTCTGTGTGTCTGTGTGTCTGTGTGTCTGTGTGTCTGTGTGTCTGTGTGTCTGTGTGTCTGTGTGTCTGTGTGTCTGTGTGTCTGTGTGTCTGTGTGTCTGTGTGTCACATAACATATTTTTTTATAAAAATTGTTGAAACAAAAGTTGTTTCTAATATAATTCTCTATAATTTTTATTTTATACATAATTTCTCTAAAATAGACCGTATTCGAGATATTTGAGAAAATGTGTAAATTTCGAAATTTGAAGAAAACTCAAAAACGGATAAAGAAAAAAACAATAAATTTTAAACTTAAGTTTTATTTCGGCCTGACGTGAAATAATTAGATTTTGGACAAAGTCGGGGTACTTTATGGGGGGCCGTTTTTATATTTTATGGAATATATCTGTTATTTATGTTTAGAAAAAAAAATAGTTCAAATAAAAGTTACTTCTAATATTATTATCTATAATTTTTGTATTATGTTAAAATTTCCTGAAATTGTCCGTATTCGAGAAATTTGACAAAATGTGCAAAATTCTGATTTTTATAAAAATTGTTGAAATAAAAGTTGTTTGTGATATCGATCTCTATAATTTTTGTTTATACATGATGTTTCTAAAATGGACTGCTAAATTTAAATTTTTTAGTATTTTCGTTTTCAATGAATATCTATAGAAAAATGTTTCGAGGTAGATGTATGTGGAAAATGTATATATTTAGTTTATCCTCTAAACATTTATAGACGTACTGCAATAGGTTGTACAAAATAACCGGAAAAAGCCTGTAATAACTAGATAGGAAAGTCATGTGTTGGACACATCAGATTTTTTTATTTATAGTTATTTTATTTATTGAATTCTGTATATTAATAGCCGTAATTCTAAAAACTAAGAGTTATCTAAATTAAGGTGTAGTTCAAAGCCCACTCATACTGAATCTCTGAGCTTATTGTACCATAAAGTGGGGTTACTTGCACAACATTTTTGTTTTTTTTTTTAATATCTATGGTTCTGTTGGGTATTATAAAACCAGCTCTAACTATATGAAAATTTAATACTTTGGCTACATAGTTTTGAAATTAGAAAGCATAAAAAAATTATAACCACATTTTTTAAAAGTTTAAAAGGTTGATAAAGTTACCTCGACTTTGGGATTACTTTGCCGACTGGCATTTTTGCACGTTTTTAAGCGTACAGGCCAAGTTAACAGTCTCGAAGGGTTGCTTTACCCTTCTTTAATGTGTTTAAAAAAAAATAGTTGAATAAACATAATTCATTTTTACATTAAAAATGTAAATTTCTAAGAAAATAAAGGAATATTTATTTCTTTGCAAGTCAACAAACAACTCTTATAAAATAATAATAACTCTTTGATAAAATAATAATAACTCTTAGGTAACAAAATAATAAGAACATAATTTTTAACTATTCTAAGTAGGTAGTAAGTCACAAAAGAAACAACAAATGCTTCAAAATAAACATTTACATTTTTACGAAATGAAAAACTTGAAACGAGACAATTTACTTTTGAACATGCTGTATCATGCAAAATATGATATCTAGCACGTTTAGGTCTGAGATGACAAATGTCATGAAATTGATTGTATCCATCAATTAAGAATTCGCTTCGATATTTTGTAAAGTATCTTTGAATTGTGACCACGTTGAGGTGGTCTTATTCAAAGAAACTGTAAATATCTCCTACTTTTGCTTCTGCTGTGAGAGGGTCAGAAGGAGAGGAACAGTAGGTCAAAGACGAACAGTAGGCCAAAGCCAGAACCACTGCACCATAGCCGTAAGTTAAGTTGTAAGAAGTTGTCCTAGATTGAGTCACTTGCCTTGTTACCAAGGATTGTCCAAAGCGCAGGATGTGCTCAATGTTCACAGTGGACATAACAGACAATTCTTCATAAATAATTCATAGAAAGATATATAATTGTTTTTTAGTTTATATTTGAGTAGTATCTATTAATTATTCTTTCGTTTAGATATTTTGAGTAGAATCTATTATATTTTTAGTTATAGGACCTTTTTTAGTTTTAGCTAGCTAGTTTACGTGGTTCAGAGAATAACTCCTCTGAAACATTATAATTCATTGTGTAAAGGGATTAATAATTAAAATAAAAATTGTTATTTGAAATCATCTTATTTCCCACGTTTAACTTTATTCCAAAATAACCCGAAGTAAGGGTATTGTTACAAACTAAAACATGTTATATTTGGAAAAATCTAAATTTTCGAATGTAAAAATTTGTCTTGATGTCGATGCAAGTTTTGGCGATTTTAAAATAGTCACAATATCGTGTTCAAGAATAAGTCCTGTGTTATCGATATTAGGAAAACAAAAATTGTTTTGTGATTTTAGTCTTAAAAACTTTACATTACAGCAGTCTTTTTCTTTGTCAATAACTTGTGCAACAAAATGCTTGTATTGTTTTTTCCCAAAAAGTACTACAAGTAGAAAATTGGAAAATTTAATTCTAACTAATTTTGATTCATCTTCAGTCTTACTAGTTACAATATCACGGGAGCAATGGGCTCGAGGCTTGTCATTGTGGTCTTTTAGAAATCCTCGACTTCATCTAATTCTAAATTGCCCTCAGATTCACTTTCAATGGTCCAGTCATATTCTTCAGTTTCTTTATTTACTTTATCACGTTTCTTTTCTTTGGGAATACTTGTCGTGAAATCCTCACTTGCAACAGATTTGCCAGGTTTAATTCTTATCATCTTCTTTCTCTTTGGGGTGCTTGCTTTTGAAGGAGCTCTACTTTCCTTAAGAAAATCCAACAAGGTCTCGCTAATATTAGTGTTGGTTCTACCAAATATTATATTAGGCATTCTATTAAGAACCTTCTCTTTGTTACAAGGGTATATTCCCGTTGCTCTAAATTGAATGATTTGTTCGTCTTTTAATTTTATTTTATTTACTGTACTGTCTAGTGGATTTTTGGTTTTGCAGGTTGTTATTATACGACGCCAAACTACCTTCAAGGGCTTAAAACACACAATGTGGGGCAACTTTCCAATCGCAAAAATTTTTGGAAATTTAGCATCTGGAAAACTGTTAATATCAGACATAGAACTCACATATACACAGAAATAAGTGATGTTAAAACCAGAATTCAAGATTCATTAGTTTTTATTACACAACCCGTAGCATAGCAACATGATTTTACGACGCCAAAATAAAATTTTTACTCACGTAATTTTCAAATATGGCGCACCGCTTCACCGAGCTCCGGACTGGTACTGCCTAAAATAATTTATTAGTTTCTTAAGCAAAGTTGCCCTGGCTGGCAAAGTAACCTCACTTTATGGTACTTCTCTTTCAGTTTCTTCCTCATCAATTTAATATTCCCATATGTGCTTCCGGTAATGAGATAAGATGTGAATAGGAATTTCATCATCCCCTTCACCTTTTCTACATAGAAAATCGTTAAAAGAGATTTAGGTGTCTTCTAAGGCCGCAGTGTCCAGTAAAAAGTCATTAAGGTTTTGGCAATTGGTTTTTATTTTAAAAATTAATAACAACTAAAAGTGATATCTTCCAGAATTACTTTACAAAACCTTCAGGTTACGATTACTGCAATGTTTTTGACGCCATTGAGCTAAGGCGGTGCTTCAAGTGTTGTCGTTTTCATCACCTATAGAAACGTTGTAATTCATCTGTTTATATTTGTCCATTATGTGCTCAAAATCATAAACTTAGTGAATGTCATAAACCAGCAATAATTATTGCATTAACTGCCATAACTTTAACAAAACTGCCGAAAATCTAATCTCCGTAAATCATTCTGTTTTGCAATATAATGAGTGTTATGTATATAAAAAAACTGAAAGAATTTAGATCAAATATTGTCTCCCAAGTAGCAAGCAAATCGAGCACATCCTGTTTCAACTATTAATAATGAAAGTAAATGTACTATGTCTAACTTTTCCCTTTTCTATAAGAATGTTCGTGTCACTCGTACGAAGACTCGAGATCTTTATCTTAACTCATTAACTTCCTCTCAATATGACATTATTACGCTCACTGAGACCTGGTTAAACGACTCAATCAAGGACTCGGAACTATTTGATCCAAACCTTTACAATGTTTACAGAACTGATAGAAAATTCCATAAAATGTCTGCAACACTAGGTGGAGGTAGCTTAATTGCTGTAAAAAACAATTTTCGTCCGGTATCTTTGACACCGAACATATTTTTGAACCTCTTATATCTATTGATGTAACATCTATAAAACTGAAATTGGATAAAGCAAATGTTTGTTTTCTGCATCTACTTTCCTCCACTCATATCTGCTAATGAATATGATCTTTTTGTCGATATTTTCATGTCTATACACTTAGTTTACGACCAAACTGTTATAATTGTTGGCGATTTCAATTTAAGTAGATATGCCGATTTTAGAGCAGGCATAATAAGTGATCCATGTAGAAAAATATATTTTTTAATGAATTTCCTAAACTTTCTTAATATGTCTCAACATAATACAACTCTTAACTGCAATAATAGAAACCTTGACCTCGTTCTCTCAACATCTGCCCTTTCTGTTGATATTTCCATTAAGACTACTTTAACGACATTATCTCCATCGTGTTCTAAAGAATTTAATTTTAAAAAAGCTAGTTTTCCCAGTTTATATCAAGATCTACTCACAATTGATTGGGCCAACTTATATCAGTTCAGCAGCGTAGATGAAGCAATTAAAATATTTTACGAGAGACTCTATAATATCTTCAACAAAAACGTTCCTTTAAAGATACCACCAGGGGCTGGTAACTCAAATGGAAAAACGTGAGGTTGGTAATTTAGTGCCACTCCAATTAACGAGATGACGCTCGTATCGAAATGTCATGTCAGCTCGTCAAAACTTCAAACTTTGAGAAATTAAAATGGCTATTGTATTTGAAGATGTATTGAATTTTGATTCATCTAGATTTATTTTTCAACACTTTCCAATTTTAAGTATGTTTTTAAACGACGCACACTGGGGCAACAAGCCATCAAAGTTGGCAATAAATCACAGACTCTCTTTATGAATTTGTAAGTTAAATATTGCTTTGTAGAGGTGTTAGTATTTACAAATGAAAATACATAGAGGGCTTATAATGTGTTTGTTTGCTAAAAAAAAAATAGAAAGTTATTAAGAATATAATATAATAAAAATGTATATTCTATTTTTAATATCTATTTTTTTTTTTTAGCAAATAAACACTTTATAAGCCCTCTATGTATTTTCTTTTGTAATACTAACATATAATATAATAAAAATGTCATGGGCCTAATGAGGCTCAATTGCCGGGGGGGGGGGGGGGGGGGGGGGAATCCACCCTCCACACGTTAAAGATACAGATAATAAAAATGTAATATTATAATAATTTGATTTAGAAAAGCTATGATGATTGTAATCAAATTTCATCCTCTTTAGAATGTGATAAGACATTTTCTTCATCGTCTACACGGTCATCATCAGTATCATGAATATACCATGGCTATGAAGCTGGACGAGTCCAGATTTAAACAAATCTACTGCTTCTTTAAGAAAGTGCTGCAGGCTCTTTCTTTTTTAATTTTCGTTTGCTCGTGATTACAAGGTCGAAACTAAGTAAAAACGAATTAAAGACGTCCTCATTAGTTTTCTCTGTTATTGGTCTATAGGCAACAAAGCAGAAGATATTATTTCAGGCCCATGTATACAGTATTTGTGCAATGTCAGAGGCATATTGACCGTGGGTACTTTTCAACAAAATATCTAGCGGTGTTGTGAGCAAATTCTATTAATTTCGTTCTTTCCAGAACTTCTCATGATATTAAGAAGTTTCTATCTCGATAAAAATATAGTGTTCAACCTCGTTCCTGAAATAAATTAAAAATAAATTAAATTGTTATGTGCAAAACAGTGTTGTTTTATTTATACCGGGTGGGCTATAAAAAAGGGTATTTTGTTTTTATTTTCATTTTTTAAATAATAAACCGATTTTGCTGTTCTTAGGCTCATGTTATAGATAACTATGCTTCTAGATCTACCAAAAATAAACTAACTCTAAATCAAGTCATATTTCAATTAGGTTCGCCATCCTGGAATTTAAAATTTCCGCCATTTTAATTTAATGGTCGGAAAGTATATTTACATACCTACCAAACCAGACCCATTGTGTTCAAATCGGTCAAAAACTAAAATAGCAGCGTTGCAAAGCATAATAATGTGTTATTATAAGCTTCTATGAAAACATAAAAACCAGACAACTTTGATTGTCTATATCTTACGATTGAATGGACCAATCGTGCTCGGAGAGGTCTTAAAATAAAGAAAATAGGTTAGATATTAAACTTTTGTTATTAGATTTTATATTTAATTTATAATTATTACGCAAAACGAGCTTAAAATGGGTTACTTTTAGGCTCTTTTTTTTCCTTCAATTAGGTCGGCCATCTTAAATTTTGTCTACTACAAATGCACCTTTTGTAGTTTATTTGCAGCTTCTTCATGATCTTTGCCTATCGCTATGATGGCAGTGTCATCTGCAAATGAAGGGTACAGGCAAAGAAGGCGATATGTCAATTTTTATCGAAATTGAGGTAATCATGCCATCTATGAGATAAAGCTGTAAACATTTCCCCTGGAAAGTGTTATGGCTAAAAGAGTGAACAGTCAGCAGGTATCACCCGTTTTATTTTTGCCATACAGGGAAAAAATGCGATATGTCAGCGCGGAACCACGTAAAAAGGTGTTAAGTCGTTGGTTAAAACAAGGTTAAAATTTTTCAGTTGGTGCATGCATGGTCAATTAATCAGTGTTTATTATGCCTGTGTTTGTGCCGTTTTGTTTAAAATAGCTGCTTTTTGTTGTTTAAGTTTACGTTTGTAAGGTAGAAAGAATATGTCTGAACTAAACAACTCTAGTAAAAAACGAAAGAAATACGGTAAAATGAGTGATGTAAATAAACTGATAAACCTCAGAAGTCATTCCCTAGGAGAAGACTAAGTGAAAAAGGTTTAAATGTTTTGTACATGTACCGGAGTCGTCTCGAAGAAAAATAATTCAAAATTTCAATTTGCTTGGTTCAGTCAACGAACAAAATATTTATTTGTGTGGTCTTATTTCGGTTTTGCCTGTTAAACAACGCAGGCCTAGACAGCATGAGGAGCACGCGGTCCTCCATGATGCTACTTTTAGCTATCGCGTAAGGTTTCAAAGTGCAGAAGAAAAAACCGAAGAGGTGCAAGTATGTCAAAAGGCATTTATGGCTATCCATGGAATTGGCCGAAAGAAGTTGGAAGTGTTACAGCGATCTTTAAAAAGTAAGGGCGAGGCACCAAAAGATCAAAGAGGTAAGCACAAAAACCGTAAACACATACTATCTGATGAAACTCGAAATGTAATCAGAAGTCATATTAAGTCATTTAAAGGTCGCAAAAGCCATTACAGCTTACATGATTCGAATAAAGTATATTTACTGGAAGAACTTAATATAAAAAAAATGTACACATTGTTTTGTCAGAAGTTTCCAAATCACCCTGTTTCCTATGAAACTTATAGAACTATTTTTTCAAAGGATTTTAATATAGCCTTTGGCTATCCAAGATCTGACACATGTAGTCAGTGTGGTGAATATCAAGCAAAAATGAAAAGTTTGGAGACTCCAAAGCTGAATTTATCGCAAACAGACACGATGAAGTATCGTCAAATAGACAGAGACATACAGCGAATATTTAACGAAAATTGGTTAAATTCTACAATTTCGCCAGTAAAAACATCAACAAATTAATATTTTACACCTACTAAATAAATAAACAATTCTCAAATAGTTCGACTGCTTTTTGCCCTAATATAATGTGAAGTCATAAAACTATAAATAGCATTTTTCTCAGAATACCGAACGTCGAACACCTGTGTTTTTAAGTGCACAGCGGTGCATTGGAACAAAATGAGTGTCCGGCGCATAGTGAACGAAGCACAAATGACGTATTTCATTATGTCATGATGTTTTCATTGGTTGAAACCGAATAGGTGCGTGAACTATGCCCCGGACACTCAGTTCGTCCCAACAGTATATATTAAGGTGCGCTCGACGCGAGCAGTTCAGTTGTATGTTTGCCATCATTCAGTAGTTGTCTTATTGCCACCAACGATCAACGATTCAGTTGTGCTTTTGCCATCATCGCGTTCATGTGCTTTCTGCCGACGGCACGTTACTTTCTACATTTTTACAAGCGTTTAATGCATTTTATTTTCTGGTGCAAGTTATATCTTCTACAATTATTATGGCATAAGAAATTCTACAAACAAATGTTTTCAAGTTGGTAACTAAAAATTCAACTGCATTAGTTAATCAAATTGTGATGAACTAAAATTGTAAATATTTAAAAGTGTTTAGTGAAGATAAGAAAATTATTATATCTAAATGGAATCAACCACTATGTATTTACTTCAGTGAAAATAGTAAATTAAAAACACTTCTTTTTCTACTACCTATGACTCGTTAGTTATTTCTACAAAAGAACCCAATTCTTCTAACACCAGCGACATATGCTACAGAACATTTTTACCAAAGATATATTCGGAAGTAACACCGGTATTTTTTCAAAAATAAGGTGCATAATATGAAGGCTGAACAATTTTATAAAAGAAAAAGAGAAGCTAAAAGAGAAAGCCAACAATCTGAAGACATGGAGGCGATTTGCTTGGATTTCGCCAAAAATCTGCCTGCCCCGAATATAACAACCAACGACGTGTATTATAAAAGGCAGCTGTCAACGTTTTCTTTTAACATTCATGTTCTTTCTACATCACAAAGTATTTTCTATGTGTATCCCGAAACTGTGGGGAAAAAAGGCAGTGATAATGTGTGCTCTTTATTGCACCACTTCTTATATAATTACCTCGACATGAAAGTACGTAAGCTTAAAATATTTTGCGACTCCTGAGGAGGACAAAATAAAAATTATACGATGATGCGTTTTTTACACTACGTAGTTCATGCGGAGAAAAGGCCAGACAGTGTAAAAATTACATTTCCGATACGGGGGCACTCATACTTAAAGTGCGACAAGGATTTTGGTTTGATTAACCAAAAAAGTAGAGTCGAAGTTCCAGAAGAGTGGTATGAAGTGTTCAAAATGGCAAGGCATTTCCTTTTGATGTTGAAAAAGTTACACAATCGTACTTCCAAAGTTGGACTTCCTTTTTATTAAAACGCTACCGACGTATATGCTCTTTTCCTTCTAGACCGCTCAGGGAACTAAAAATAGTCAAGGAACACCCCAGGTTGATTTTACATCGGGATAGCTACAATGGTAGTTTTTTAATTAGGACTATGGGCCATGTGGCCTCCCCCACCTCGACCTTTTCAGATCTATTGTGGATTACAATGGTAGTTTGGCGTCGATGACGACACTGGTAGTTGGCAAACCAGTGTCGTCATCGACGCCAAATTTAAGATCGTGGGAAAAAAGAAACTAAAATAGGGAGAATTTCAACTTCCAGATTTCTTATGCAAAGGTAAAAAACGTTCTTCTTTTTATAGTAAGTGATTAATAAAATGTTTTATGATTTTTATAGATCTTCTGCCTATAAGTGCACTGAAATGGAAGGACCTTCAGGACCTTAAAAAGTTTTGTCATTCCTCTGCTCAAGACTACTTCAATTCATTACCACACGAGTAAAATGATAATATTGCAGGTAAAACAAACTCATTGTCTCAAGTCTGTTTAATCTTATTTGAGATACATTTTTAGATATCCTGCAATTCTGCCCATAATTGCTGAAATGAGGACAGACCTTTGATTTTTAGTACTGTAGACTCATAAAGCCATTTTATTATAAAATTACTGTTTTTTTTTTTTAATTCATGACAAAACACCTTCTTTCCCTGTTTGATTGTGACTTTTTTGGAAAAATTGCGTATTTTTCTACTAAAAAAATTGTTAAAAAAATTAACTTTAAGTAGTATTTATAGCACAGTACCCTAATATTAATGGTATGTAAAAATTTGTCCGATTTTATTTTTATAAATAACTTTTTAGAGCACTTAAAACCTTTAAAAGCGTTTTTCTCAAAACTAACTTTTCTGACATATCGCCTTCTTTGCCTGTACCCTTCAAATGTAGCTATTGTGTCTTGTTCTAGTTCGGGTATGTCACAAGTGTATAACAGATACGAAGTGGGTTCTAGGACGCTTCCCTGTTGTACTCCTTTAATTTCTTTTAATTCAGAGTATGCTTCATCTTGTTTTACTCTAAAGAATCTATCAAAAAGGTATGAATCCAATAGCTAGGAGTATGGCTGTGGAAGTAGCACATTCAATTTATGTTTTAAGCCATCATGCCATACTTTTTCAAAAGCCTGTGCAACATCGAGGAAGATGGCTGAACAGACTTTTTTGTTTTATAATGCTTTTTCAATCGCATTTGAGATTCTATAAACCTGATCAATAGTTGAATGGATTTCTCTAAAGCCGGACTGGTAATCTGTAATTAGTTTCCTTTCTTCAATGAAGGGTTTCGGTCTTTTTATTAGTATTTTTTCACATAGTTTTGATATTATAGGCAATAGAGATATTCGCCTATATGACGAAACTTCGGTCAGAGTTTTTCCTGGTTTGGGGATCATAATAACTTTCACAACCCAGGGACATGCCTTAGTTTAAATGAGGCATTAAACAGGTGTGTAAGTTTAATTATGGCTTCCTTCGGGGAAGTTGTTTTAAGCTTTCTCCTGTAAATAAATCAAAGCCAGAAGCATTCTTAAGAATAATATTTGTTTTTATATCTCCTGCAATTTCCTTTGGAGAGGTTGATCTGATAATTGAGTCATCTCTCTCTATAGGAGCCCAGTTTGACAGTTCTTCTCCTTCTGTTACTTGCACAATACTAAATTTATAATCAAAATGCAAGTATTAATCAATATGTAATTTTATTACATTGACATAAATATATATACAATCAAAAATACATAGCAAACATGATAATAATAAAAATGAACATAGTGAATAAGTAATAACTAGTCGAGTATACTAGCTGCTGTTAGTAACATCCTCCAGGCCCGGCAGAATGCACAGCTTAGTGACAGGTCTGGTATAATGACCCAACTTAGTTTTGACTTGAGCCATTCTAACGGTACCATCTTTCCCTGGATATACTTTAGCTACTCGTCCCAAAAGCCACTGGTTTCTAGGAAGTTTCTCATCCACAATTAGTACAAGATCACCCAATTTAAGAGGTCTCGTTTTTTCATGCCACTTTCGACGTTGTATTAGAGTCGGTCTGTATTCTTTGACCCATCTGCGCCAAAAAGAATTGGCTAAAATTTGCGCATTTCTCCATTGCTTTCGTGAAATTTTTTCACCTACTTCATAATTATTTACCTTTCCTGCACGGAGTAACAGGAAATGGTTTGGTGTTATAGCCTCAGGTTCTGAAGGATCAATGGAAATGTGCGTCAAAGGCCGAGAATTTAAAATGTACTCTATTTCTAATAATAAAGTCAAAAGAACTTCCTCTTTTGGATTTGCACATTTTAATGTTACATTCAGGGCCGTCTTAACTGACCGAATCATTCTTTCCCATATACCTCCTTGATGGCTGGCAAGGGGACAATTGAATTTCCAGCGAATTCCTTTTCCCACAAGAAAATTGTTCAACTCAGTTTGATTTAAATTTTTAGACCATTCACGTAGTTCTCTTTCAGCCCCAACAAAATTCGTACCATTGTCGCTCCAAAATTCTTTAGGCTCACCTCTTCTGCACATAAATCTTCTCATGGCCAGAATAGTTGAGCTCGTATCTAGACTAGCAGCCAATTCAATATGAACAGCTCTTACGGTCAGACAAGTAAAAAGCACCCCATATCTTTTTTCAATCCTCCTACCAATAGACACTGTTACGGGGCCAAAAAGATCAACTCCTACATAAGTGAATGGAGGAATAAAACTTTCCAATCTTTCAGTTGGCAAAGCTCCCATTTCAGGGGCTACTGGCGTGCATTTTCTAACTCTACAATCTTGGCAATTACTAAAACATCTTTTGACAGCTGGTCTTAATTTTAAAATCCAAAAATTAGAACGAATATTATTAACTACTGTTTCAAATCCAATATGACCTGCTTCTTCATGAAATTTTTGAATTAATAAAACCGTATATCTATGACTGGAGTCTAAAATAATTGGAAATTTTTCATTAAAATCAATATTTACATCTTGAATTCTACCCTGAAGCCTAATGATACCATTATCATCGAGAAATGGAGACAATTTGTACAACCTGCTGGATTTGGATAAAGATATAGAGTTTTTTAACAATTGTACCTCGTCTGGAAAACTATTTCTTTGACATTGGCGAATCCACATTTTCTCAGCTGCTTCTACTGAATCAACATCTAAGGACATTTTAGTTGGACGATCTTGTTTTCTCATTCGTAAACATTTGACGATATGAAGGACCCACGCAGTCGACCTAATTAATCTCAAATACTTTGAAAAACGGGAAATATCTGGCAAAATTTCTAATTCAGATGATCTCTCAGATATTAGAAGAATATTTTCTTCCTGGTGACAACGAGTATTTGGCTCTACTGGCCAGCATTCTTTGGGTTTTTTAAGAAAACTAGGATCATTCAACCAAAGACTTTGAGCTGATAAATCTACTGGGTTAGACTCCTTGGTTGCTAAATCAGCTACGTTTTCCTTAATTGACACCCAACGCCACTGCTCACTTCCGGAATTTTCATGGATCTCACCCAAGCGACATGCAACAAAGGCAGGAAAACGTTTAGACTCAGACCTGATTTGATGAAGCACAACAAGAGAGTCAGTCCAGTAATGGACTTGTCGTATTTCATAGTCAAGTTCAGAAATGATAGATTTCGAAACCCTAAGAGCTGACCTAATTTAACGACTTTAAATCTAGAAGTGACAAAGGAAGTATAAAAGTTAACATATACTTCGAGTCTCAAGAAAGCAACGCAAGCCAAAGCTTTCTCGCTAGAATCACTAAATAGATGTAGATCAACAAATGGAATATTAGTTAAAGAAGGGAAGTAATATCGAGGAAAACTTATAGGCATTAAGCTTTGCAGTTCATTAATCCAAGTTTTCCATGAAACAAAAAGAGTCTCTGTAAGTTCAGAATCCCAGGCGATATTGCTTTTCCATATTTTTTGCATTAGTATTCTTGCTTTTACCATTACAGGTGCTAGGAACCCTAGTGGATCAAATATCGACATAGTTACTTGAAGGACTTCTCTTTTAGTAGGAAATCTTAAACATTTAAAAGAAGAATGGGATTGGTAGACAATGATGAATGCATCTGCGGCGAGGTAGCCGATTTACAACATTTACTTTTAGAATGTATTTTAAATGATATTGACATATCAAATCTATATACCAAACTTATTCAACATAATGTCCAACTACCTATTAATTTGTCACACCTTCTCGCCCTCAAGAATTTCGATGTATACAAAATTATTTATAATCATGTAAACTCCTTAAATTTGAAGCTCTGACGAAAAGAATTAAAATATGTACAAAAATAAAAAATAATATAAAAAAACTAAATATTAAAAAAAAAAAACAAAATTGAAACAAAAAAAAAATGCAAAAAAAAGAAAAACAAAAAAAAACAAACAAAAACAAGTAAAAAACAAAAACAGACTAAAAAATTAAAAACAAGCAAAAACATGAGCTAGAAAAAACCTATTATAGGATTTACTTCTTAATAATGTATTTAGAGAAATTTGTATTTTTCAAATAAAATGTGAACTGTGAAATATTGTAAGGATAGAACTTAAAATTGAATTAACACAAAATAAACTTTATTAAAATTAATTAAAGATTGACTGGCCAGTTGGTTTTGAAACCAGTGCCAAACAGAAATACATACACACACACATAAACATTTCCAAATTTCGGGATTAACTTTCTTTAAATTAAATAAAAATATAAAATTGTCATTAACTGGTGACCAAGAAAGACCTAAAATACGCTCAACTTTTTCTGTATCAATTTTGAGGGCCTCTGGATTTACTGCTCTTAAATGGGCAGGTATTGATGAAATAACAGCAGGGGAATTACTGATCCATTTCGTCATCTCAAACCCAGCTTGTGAATGAACGTATAATATTTTTAACAGCTTCTATAGCTTGAGCTTCAGAAACAAATGAATCCAGGTAATCATCGACGTAGTGTTGCTTCTTGATCTTCCGTTCGATGCCAGGAAATTGTGCTTCATAAAGTTCTGCGTTACTATTTTTAACAAATTGAGCCTTTGAAGGTGATGAAACAGCACCAAATATCATCACGTTCATTTGGTAAACGTCAGGTGGTTGTTTTGAACCAAAGTCACGCCATAGGAACCGTTGAGCGCATCTATCTTCATTTCTAATGTGGACCTGGTGAAACATCTCCTTTATATCACCATTCACGGCAACTGGACCTTGTCTAAATCTCCACAACACTGCAATGAGTGATGGAACCAAATTTGGACCTTGTAGCAGGAAATTATTAAGACTAACATTATGGCTTTTTGCAGCGGCATCAAAAACTAATCGAATCTTTCCTGGCTTATTTATGTTCCATACTGCGAAATGTGGAAGATACCAAGTCTTTGGTGTGTCTGTTATCTGAGACCTATTAAGTTTACTTGCATAACCTTTATTTAAGTATTCATGTATCTTCAGTTGATATTCTTCTGCAAATTTTTCATCCGCTTTCATTTTTCGCTCCATACAAAAAAGTCGTTGAAGTGCAATCTGGCGACTATCAGGCAACGTTTCTGTTTTGTCTCGCCAAAGATGACCTATTTCATAATGGTTACCAGTTTTCTTTAATGTCGCTTTCATGATGTCCAATGCTCTTTTGTCCTCGACAGATTTGACGGCATGATCATCAATTTTGATACCAAAATCATCCAAACGAAAGCTATCTTTTACTAATAAGTGAAGTTCATCATCTTTTTCTGATGTGCAGCATAAATGTACATGTTCTAAATGAGGATTGACAACATTATTTAGAGGTCCGTGAATCGTCCAACCCAATTTAGTTTTCGACATCATTGGTTGATCCAATCTTGGCTGGATGACCTCTCTAGATGCTATCAAGCCAATGTGATTTTGGCCTAATAGAATGAGAGGATTGACATCCTTGACTAATTCTAAAATTTTGCGATCCAAATGAGGGAACGTCTTTGTGACACTGTCAATATTGAAACGTTGATTTGGCAGTTCTAAATGCTTAACTGTTCTGATTTTCCCTACTTGAAAGAATTCCGAAGCAGAAACTCCAGCAATTTCTAGACACACGACTCTGGATTCGTTTTTGTGGTGCCATACACCATTTGTCCACTGATAGCAAAGTGGGACAAGTGGCCCTATAAGTCCCAATTGGTTGGCCAAATTTTCTTCGATTAGGGAACAGGTCGAACCTTCATCCAAAAGAGCGTAAATTTCACATTCATCATCTGGACCACGAACTTTTACAGGTATAACTTTTAGAAGGACACGATCTTCTTCAGAAAATGTAGATTGTTTGGCACAAAATTGTGAAAATGGTGGCTCTAGAAGAGGTACAGCTTTTGGGGGCTCATGGTTTGGTTTAGCTAGGTGTAATATCTTATGGTGCTTTCCCTTACAACCCTCTTCGTTACATTTAATCTTCTGGCGGTAACATCTATTGGCAGAATGCCCTATTTTTAGGCATATAAAACACAACTTCTTGTCTAAAACTGCTGCGCGTCTATCAATCACTGACATTTGAAGAAATTCCCCACATTCCACAATACTATGAAGAGAACTTTTACAAAAAGGGCATCCTAAGGTTGAAGTAGGTTTCTTTGTTATATTTTCATTAGCAACTAAAATATTCTCTTGTTTAGTAGATCTTTGAAATGGATTAAATGTAACAGTGATTGAGTTAACTTCTTCTTCTAGCCAGTCAGCAAAGTCCTCTAAAGAGGTGTGAGGATTGGTTAATTCAAGTCTGTATCTAAATTTTCCCCAATTATATCTCTGAATTGGAGTCAGCTTATCTACCAGCGAAGATAAAAGTTCTGGATTCAACAGATAACAATCAGAATCAATATTTTTTATAGTAGTAACCATATTTGTTAGTGTTCAGGAAAAAAATACTGGAGTCGAGTTTATCTTCTCTAATTGGATTTAGTTTTCGCGCTTTCTGTAATAGAGATAAGACAATCCACTCTCGACGAACAAAGTTCATCTCCAGTAGCTTAATAATTTTATTTACATTATTTGCCGAAATGAGAAGGGCTTTAACAGTGTCTCTGGCCTTACCCTTCAAAGCTCTGTCTAAGCGTACCAAATTTTCTTGATCAGGCCACTCAGAGATGTCACCAGCGAAAGAAGGCAGCTCTTTTAATTTTGAACGTAGTAGTAGTTGATTTGTCATGTTACTGTTCTGCACACACTGCTTAGCTATATCAAGAAGCAAATCATTATTAGCTTTATTATCCTCTTCAGCTTTTTTGCACATTGGTTTAGGATAAAGGGATGATGACGCTTCATAAATTTTATGACTACCATCCTCCAGAGACACAAACGATTGGACGGGTATAGACAGGGCACATTGTCTGGCATCATTAATCCAATTATTAAATTTCCCAGGGGAGTCATAGAGCCTTTCTGAAACTGACAGTTCATCATCACTATCTTGCTCTTCCAATATCAAATTCTGAATTTCTGCTTCTTTTATCAGTAACTCACGTTTCCTATTGATTATACGTAGCTCTTCTTCGTCAAGCTTCTTTTGCTTTTCAATAAATTGTAATTCTACGGTTAACTGAGATTTTGCTTTCGTTGATACAGATAATCGTGATTTTTCTTTTTGAATTACAGGCACAGATTTATTATGTTGTTTACTAGAATGTATAATTTCAGATTTAGAAATTCTAGGTGTGTTCGCAGGAGGACTAACATTATCACATGCTTTGGAAGTTGTTGCTACTTTATTATTGGACTTAGCATTACAGCCTTCCACCACCGTAGCAGGATATCTTCTTGGTGGAACACCTTTATTATTTCTAGAGCTCCTTCTAGTATTTTCCATAGCGCTTAACAAATTAGCTCGAAAGGACCAATGTTACTTGCACAATACTAAATTTATAATCAAAATGCAAGTATTAATCAATATGTAATTTTATTACATTGACATAAATATATACAATCAAAAATACATAGCAAACATGATAATAATAAAAATGAACATAGTGAATAAGTAATAACTAGTCGAGTATACTAGCTGCTGTTAGTAACACCTTCATTTGAGAAGTTAAACTGAATAAAAATTTTGTGATAAACAAAAACAAAACAAAGAAGCTGACAGAGCTATTTAATTACTTTATGATTACTTGGATCAGAAAAATATCACTGAAAAGATGAACTAACAAGACTGGGCTATTAGTCAAACCACCATATCAAGGGATAAGGATTTTGTACAATAAAAACCCAGTATGGATGAGTGCTTTTAACATTATTATTATTATTATAAAGTGATCGCAAAATAAAGCTAGATAGACTTTTTTTCTTCTATTATGTTAAAATTTCGTCCACAAAAGAACCACGTAATAATTTATCTATCTTTTATTAACAAAAAAAACTGTTTAAAGTATCGGACACAGATTTATTTTTATTATCCGTAAATAAATAAAAAACGGAAACCGGTTCGATGCTCTCAAATGTATAATAATTATAAGGATAACGGAAACAAATAATTGACCTACCAGCTTTCTCACCTTGTTATGGTAAATTACCGATCCAGAAGAAAAATTCTATGTATACTGATTACCATTTTTTATTTATAAGATATTTGCATATCCAATTGGGTTATTGATGAAACAATTAATATTGAATTGATGTTTTGATAAGAAAGTTGATAAGGACATAAACAAAATCAAATAAATGTACCAATGCCTGACACTATAAGGATTGATTTTAGGTGTTTTTATTTCTAAAAATAATTTTGAAGTAACTGTGGTATATCTTATGGGCGGAACAGTTGGAAGAGGTAATTTTAATAATGCAATATTATTGATTTTAATTATGATATTTATAACAATTTGCATGATTTTAAAAAATTGTTTATTTTTGTCCAGTACCTGACGTTGCTTTTTTTACTTTTAAAAGAACCAATGCCTGACCCATTATATAAATAGCTCAAATATGATGTTCATGGGAGGGATAATAAATTAATTGCTTAAATAATCTTTAATCAAAGTTAAAATATAGGTCTATATATTATAAAATAAAATTTAATGAACACGCAGATATAGTTATTACATTAGTTACAAATAAATATTCATTTCTTGCACAAAGTAACTACCTCTTGAATTTACAGGTCTTGGTTTTTCAATTTTTCTAATGACGTCCTCCCGTGAATACCATAAAACGTCTTCATTTTCTAGCCATTTAAAGTTCCATCGTGGTTACTAAATAAGATTGATTTTTTTGATCAATCTATTTTATCTGACCGGGATAATATTTTTGCCATCATATAATATTATAACAAAGTTTTTTTCTTTTAAAACATTTTTAGCTACTGCAGTTTCTGCAACTCTGTCACTATCTTCTGATAAAGGTTGGTCCCAGTTATCTCTCTCAGCCTCAGATTCGATTAACATGTCAACGGAAGAGGCAGAAGATTCATCAGAATGTGTACTCAATTTTCTGCGTTTTTTAATTTGTGCCTCTTTTCATTCGAGTCTTTTGATAAGCTTTGTTTCTTCAATTTTTCGTTTTTTCTCTTCTTTTTCTTGTAACTTCAACAGCTTGATTTGCTCTCTTTTAATTTTTTTCTCACGTTTTTCTCGTTCTATTTTCTCTCGCTCTTTTTCTTTTTTTAAGTATAGTTTTCCTTTTTCTCCTGAAATTACTGAAGGTATAGACTCTCTAAAAGCTCGCTTTTTAACGGTTTTTACTGTATTTTCGGGCAAAATAAAAACTCTCTTGAATGGACTTGGCATTTGAGCATTTGTTGTATTTGAGCAACATTTTTCTTTATTTCTTGATTTCAATACATATTTACTAGCAACATCCTCAAAATTGTTGTTTTCTAATAAATCTACTTGTAATGATTTTGAATTTTCTGCCTCTTTGGATATTTTATTCTGTTTTAATTCTTTAGATGAAGGTGGGGTTTTCAATATATTTTGTTCTGTTTCCTCTATCTCTCTGATTTTTCTATTATTTTCAAAGTCTTCATCAGATGCCTCTTGTAAATTGTTTATTACAATGTTCTTCTCTGCCTGTTCTACTTCGTTGGCTTCTGTATTGGCTTTCACAACACATTCTTCTTTTAATTTTTTCCATAGCATGTATAAAGATCTATCAACATTGTCAGGATCATCATTTTCAAAATTTTGAGTCATTGCTGTACCAATTCGGGATTGAATAAACTAAAAATCAATGCGCAACATTCCTTTGGATATACCTAGTGGATTTCTGCGCGTTTTCTTCATTACTATTTAATTTAAAGTATTTTTTATAATTTACTTCATTTTTATCGAAAGGGAATAGTCCACAGCACCAAAATCCGTTAACAAATGATTCTGGCTTTGGCTGTTGTAGCACAGTATCCAAAAGAGAAAAAAAAATTCTCGTTTTAATTTTGCTCCAGAATTCTTTATTTTAAACGAATCCACTGCTTGTTTTAGTGACCGAAAGCCTGCTACATCCATTGGTTGGATAAAGAGCTACTTAATATATCTCGTTTTCGCTGCAGAACTCGCTTAATGAGTAAGTCAAATGACTTGAATGTCTATCGACGAACAACACTACTGGTAATTGTTCTGTATTAACCAAGGATGAAAAATATTTGCGACATACTCAAAAAACCTGATACTTCTCATACACTTTGATTCTATTTTTCCGACACTCCAATTATCAGGAAGTTCACTTATGATATTTGAAGGTATCCGTTCATATTTGAATACTTCCAATGAAGGCATTAATTGACCAAGTTCATTGCATCCAATCAAACAAGTGATGCACTCCTTTTCATCTTTGCTGCTAAAAGAATAAACTACCTTGTTTCCTTTACGAACTAAAGCTAAAAATATTGTAGTTTCGTAGACATTAAAAACCCTACTTACGTTATTTAATGTATCTAGGGAAGAATCCGCCAACAGTCGAACGGGCTATTTTTTTTAATTTTTTTTTTTTTTAAATGATTTTAGACCTTCTGAAACACATTTTAAAATACTTTTTTTGCCCTGCAAACGCTATAAAATATTTTTTTCTTACCTTAAAACTATTAAAATGTGTCCTCCAATTTCGATGTTGAAAAAATTTGATCTGCATTATTTTGATTAATTTCTTGTTATAGAAACTGCTAAATAATAACACTAGACCATCCATAATGCAATAAACCATCCAATTTTTTTCGTAAATAGTTTATTTTTTTAATTTAAGCCCATGTTTAGGTTCGTCGGATTTTTTTAATTTTCGTAAAGACTATGACAATTAATATTTGCAATGTGACATATGTCTAAAAGAAATACAATGTTGTCATATCAATAATTATCTATTACATAGCAATGGTAATTTTTACCTATGCCCTGCGTTGTACCAGGCCAACCAATTGATTTCAGTATCAGAAAAATTATATAAAACTAACGATTTAAAAAATACCCATATCAAGATCTTCTTCCTCACCCTCATCGGAAGAGTACTCTTCGACAACCTAACCTAAACTAACAATATACAATAAGAAGATGAAGCAACGACTTAGTAAAAAATTTTAACTCATACCTGGCTACGCCGACCGACATAGACTCCAACGGCCTGGACACAGCTCAAATTGAAAAAACCTAACCTAACCAACCCTCATTAGCGTCTGGCCAGTGAACATCGATCCTAACTTTTAACGAACGTGTCTTGTATCGTGGGCATCTAAAAATAAGAAAATATACAATAAGAAAACGAAAGAACGACTTCTTGTAAGGTGGCGGCTTCGCCGCCACCAGAAAATTTTTAAACCATACCTGGCTACATTGACCGGCATAAACTCCAATGTAATTTTTCAGCCAACTTTCACTAACCGAATTATTTCCTGACTTATATGTTTTCTTACTCGATTTGGCAACACCGCATTTATAGAAACTAGACACATCAATTGTCATTGAAAATAATTTAATGTTTATGTATTTGTTTTTCTAACAAACTAAAAATGAAAAATAAGAAAATTTGATCGTTTATGAAAAAATATGGTAAGGTTTATTGCGAGGTGCGGCGTTGAAAGCCGTGCATCGTCTAACGTCGTTGCAGTTCGGCAGACTTCGGCTCGGTGTTTGTGTGCGTGCGACTAGACGTATGCGTATAGACTAGCTGCTAACTGATTCTATCTCTTTTAGACACAATTTCGGAAAAATTGAATTTGAAAATGAATAATGATCCACAAGATTCCACAATAAAATATGGGACCAACATTGACGTGGTATTTTCCAGATATTTAGGGGATATCAAGTCTCAAACTTATGTTTCTTATTTCAGTTACCATAAACCTATAGTTTCAATGATACAAATTCCAGAATAACCTACATGTATTAAGGTAATAAAAATATTGTAAACAATATTAACTTTTCATTTATTCAATAAAAGAAAAAAAATTGCGTTTTTATCGGTCACCACGCTCAAAAAGTGTAACTTGAATTAATATCAAAGAAAAAAAATACTGCATAAATAAAATAAATAAATAATTATAATTGCATAAGTTGATAAAAAAATGCTATGCAATAGCTTTACCGCGGCAGTCACCGAGTAATAATAATATAATAATAATAATAATATAATGTTTATTTACATCAATAAATTTACAATAAAAAAAAAAAAAACAGTTTCAAAATACAGTGTGTCAATAAACATGTGACGACCACATAAGCGAACTTGTATGTGGCATGGATATTTTTTTTATAGAATATTAACGCCTCCTTAGATATCTTACACTCCACAAGGAAAGCCCTGTACGTGAAAGGTAAGACTCTATTTTTGGCTGGCTGATTAGTTGTTTATTTTGATTGCATGCATTATTAAATAATAAAATACATTTATTTCTTATATACTAAAAAGGAAAAAAAAATGTTACGGGTTGAACTGGAAGTTGTGGATACAAACAATAGCACATTAACAAAAAAAATATATATATATATTATAATGAAACACGGAATCCCAAGAATATCAAGTTAATGATAAAAAGTCTTCAAAGAAATAAATTTAAAAAAGTTTCATCTAAGTATTTAGACTACACCCTGTATAGTGATAAATTTGACAAGATCAAAAGTAACTAAATGTAGTGAGACAATGTTACTACACGAAAATTATAATTTTTAAAAATGTAAATTTGTAAAAAAATTACAACACGGATTTCAAAATAACCTATTAATTAATGAACGATAAATTATCATCGAAATTATGAAATAAGCAGTTTAAATAAACTCACCTTTAAAAATCCAATAATCTAATTTTAAAGATGTAACTAAACTGTCAAAATTTTGATTGGCTAATTATTTTTTCATCCAACTTGATTCAAAAATCCAAATCAGAATTTTGTTGATGAAACAAAAGAGAGTGCTAGAAAAGTAACGAAAGAGGGAGGACACAAAAATTTTTTCCTTCTAATTTCCTCTCCAAACTCCTTTTTCCTAAAAATAAAGAGACAGAAATATTAAATCAATGTTTATGAATAAATGATTAACTAGTGTACACATGTCAAAGGTAATATTAAATTTAACTTACCCACGCAATATTATGTAAAACTGCCCGAAGAAGAGTTCCCAGGAAGTCGGCGATCACCTCTGTATGCATTGGCATACAAGACGTAAGTCCTCCATTTCCCCCAGGTACTTGTAACATCCTTCTGTTATGGACGCTGAAAAGAAATAAGTTTAACACTGGGACATCTTATATTTCACAGTGTTATACAAGTATTTCAATTAAAAACTATCATTAGTGACCAATTAAAAGAAAGTACTTACCAAATTGAGTATTTAAGTAATCGTAAAGACGATAAATCATTCTATTTTTGTATAAAATAACATCATAATGTTTTTTGGACTATCTGATTTGATTAGGTTAGAATTTTCATATAAGCCATCTTTTGTCCGATTTGAGAAATTACCATATAGCCGGTCAAAAGAGATCTACTTACGTATTTAAAAGCGCCGTACGGTGGGTAGAATATTAAGTTCGATAGGTAACTGTATTTTTATAGTATAATGCGCCATTTTCGATCCAAGAATCGATCGTTAAATGACGAATTATTTTATTTTTGTTTCTATGTTAATTTTTACATTTATGTAACAATATTCTGTTTCTTTTTTCCCACATTAGTTACAAAGAATTTTTGAACTCGCACTAAACCCTGATATCAATTATTTTAAATAAAACTACAAGTTATACACAGAGTCTCAAACTTTTACTTATTTTTATTTCTATACAAGAGCTGACAATATATGAGGTTCAGAGGTAAGTGTCTTAAATACATGGATGAAAATTTTTAAACCCATTAGTTAAAAGAATTGAGTCATTTCGTTTCATTAATTGCATTAGATAACATTTCAGCCGGAGCATTAAGTATTTGTATGGGGGATGATGATTCGTGATTTAAATTATTTAAAGCTCATTACAATTATAACGTCACAACGTAGTGCTATATATTTCACAAAAAAAACATTCCCCATAACAATATATATATACATAATATACTTATTCCTAAAAAGAAATAGAAATATTTTTGTTTATGTTACAGGTTAAGCAGGAAGCTAGGGATATAAGTAATAGTTTTCAATCATTTGGTGTATATCATTCCTTGACTGTGAATAAATCCAATTTCTAACCAATTTTTTGAACAAGTATTTCGAGTTCACGTTTTTTATTTCACCAGGTAATCTGTTATAGATTTTTGGGCCGATATACTCGAAACTGCGTTGAGTATTTGATTTTTTCACCTTAGGTAGGTACGTTTGATTTATTTTTAATCGAGTATTATACTTATGTTCAATTTGTTTTAGTTCAGCTTTATTTTGGAATTGTCTGAGTAATAGACATTCACAGAACAGCTGACGGATGTCATATATCTGAGTTTCTGCAAATAGTTCTTCAGTAGAGTAGGTAAAATGTTTTTTATAAATAATTTTTATTAAAGTCTTTTGTGTTATTTCTAGACTATGCATATGTGCTTTTAGTGCTCCACCCCAAGCAACAATTCCAAATCTGAGATGTGATTCAATTAGTGAGTAATATAATATCATCATCTGCTTAACAGAAAGAATTCGAGACAGGTATCTAAATTTATAAAGTAACATTCTGAGTTTTTTGGTAACGTAATTTATATGTACGTCCCACTTAATGTTTTGGTCTATATATACTCCCAGATACTTTATGTGAGATGTGTATGATATCTTTATTGTACTGTTATTATCCATTTTAATAATTATTTGTTTAAAACTAGGAAGACTGTAAGAATCAGAAGAAAATGGGACGAAGAAAGTTTTTTCAAAATTTACAGTTAATAATTTTTCTTGAAACCAGCTAAATATTAAGGGCAAGTCCTCTTCCACTTTATTTTGTAGTATACGCCAGGTTGGTGCTCCATAAAAGATAACTGTGTCGTCAGCAAAGCTAATTATGTGTCCATTAGTAGGAACTTCAAATAAATTATTTAAATATATATTAAAGAGTATAGGTCCAAGCACTGTGCCTTGTGGCACTCCATACTCTATGGTTCTCACTTTGCTGACAGCTCCGTTCATTACAACAGATTGCTTTCTTTGGTACAGATAGGAACGCAAGAGATTAATTGATTTTCCTCTAAATCCTATATTTTCTAAATTAGCTAACAATTTTTCATGGCTGACCGTGTCGAATGCCTTCGCTAGGTCGATGAAGACACACAACGATGCATTTCCGCTGTCTACCGATTCCGATATTTTTTTAGTTAAAGTAGTTATAGCATTTTGTGTTGATACGCCTTCTTTAAATCCAAATTGTTGTTTAGAAATAATGTTATTTGTATTTAGGTAATTATCGATTCTATTTTTCAATATTTTTTCATATATTTTAGCAAAATTTGAAATTAAGGAGATAGGTCTATAGTTGGTTAAAGAAAGTTTATCGCCTTTTTTATAAATGGGTTTTACATGCGCAAACTTAAACGAATTTGGAAATATTTAATCATTAAATGATTTATTTATAGTAAATTTCAGAGGTTGTGATATTTTGTCCGCAATCATCTTAAGGACTTCAGCTCTTATTCCATCCGGGCCGGCTGATTTATTGTTTTTTAAAGTTTTAATGGTTTTAATGATTTCATTCTCATCGGTATCTGCCAGAAAAAAAGAATTACTTATAAGTTTTTTAGGAAAGGGTTTATTTTTTGGATGAATTTTGTTAGCTAAATTTTTTCCTACGTCCGAGAAAAAGTCGCAAAATTCATTAGATATTTTTTTTACATTATCAATTACATTATCATCACTATCATTTATTTTTGATATATCATCAGATTTGTTACTATTGCAGGTTATTGCATTAACAACTTTCCATAAATTTTTGTTATCATTTTGATTTTCATTAATAATCTTTTGATAGTAATTTTGTTTTGTTTGCTGAATCAGTTCTTTAAATCTATTACGGTATTGTTTATAATTATTTATATTTTCAAAAGTTGGATCTTTTATAGATTTTTTGTAAAGATATTCTTTTTGTATGCTAGATATAACTAAAGCATGTGTAATCCAAGGAGTCCTTTTTTTTTCTTTACTTTTAACTTTTTTAATAGATTTAGCATTTTCTATATGTTTTATAATAATATTTTCAAAATTTTTTACACATTCATGAATATTATTTTCGTTAAAGACTATCTGCCAGGTTTCCTTCGAAATACTGTCTATTAATTTTTTATAGCTTAGATAGGTTTTTGTTTCGTAATTGCATGCTTGTTTATTTTCATTTTTTGATAGATTAATCTGCAAAAGAGTTGGGTAATGATCCGTTGTTGAATTTTGCATTACTACTGGAATATAAGTATTGTTTGTTTTAGTGGTATCTAGTAAAAGTGCTACACGTATTTTTTTTTTTTAATTTCAGGAAGACTTAGGATGGGGAAACCTTGAAATTTTTGTATACCTTTTAAGAGTGTTTATTTTTAAAATGTTAAATACGTCATTTTGTATTAAATCTATAAAAATTTGCTTCTTTTAGTTTTTAAATGGGAGAATTTTCTACCTTTTTTTCTTAAACGTCTCTATAGTATCTGTAGTTTCTGTAGCCTTATCGTTGCACCAATTTAAAGCTCTCAATATTTTCAAGGCACTTAATATCACAAAGTATTCCCAGTGGTTAGCATATACAGGGTGTTATTGAAATACACGTACATATTAAAATGGGGAATAGTATGTAATGACCAAAAACGATTGGCACCAATTTTAACTTCAAATTCTAAAATTTAAATATTGGGGAAGAGTCCCCTTTTCCGACCTACTAGTTTCCATATTTAAAGAAGTAAAATAAATCGAAATTGAACTTACCCATAGAAATTGCACTGTTGCCGTAGCAAAACCAATTAATTCAAAATAAAGTTTATTACAGTAATTGTTCAAAATGCCGTCCATTATTATTTACACACACTTGCAATCGTCTTTCCAAAGAACTTTGAACATTAGAAATTAGTCTTGGATTTTGTCGTAGTTCCTCGGCTACCGCATTAACTTTATTGGTTAATTGTTCAACACTATTAATAGGTTCATTATAAACCAGTTGTTTCATGTGACCCCACAAAAAGAAATCGCATAGATTTAAGTCCGGAGATCTCGGAGGCCACTTAGTAGGTCCATTTCTGCCTATCCACTTTTGAGGAAATCTAATGTTCAAAAACTGCCGTACGTTTAAATCAAAGTGAGGAGGAGCGCCATCTAGTAGGTACCTCATCCGTTGCCTTAATTGTAACGGTATCTCTTCTAGGAGTACTGGCAAAATATCTTCTTAAAAGTGGAGATATCCTGGCCCATTTAATCTGTTCGGGAGAACATAAGGCCCGATTAAATACTGATCTATTATGCCAGCCCAAACATTTATTGAAAATTTTCTTTGATGCCCAGTTTCCCTAATGGCGTGAGGATTTTCATCACTCCAAATATGCGTATTGTGCATATTGAACACGCCATCACGAGTGAATGAAGCCTCGTCAGTATACAATAATATTTTTAGAAAATCAGGAATATCAACACATTTTTGAATCATCCATTCACAAAACTCCACTCTCTTTTCTTCATCACCTGGATATAAGGCCTGGACTTTTTGGATGTGATAAGGATGTAAACCTTGTTCTTTAAGTGTCCGCCACACAACAAATAAGGGCACTCCAATTTCAAGACCTAGTCTTCTACAACTTAATTGAGGCCGGTTTTCAACAGCTTCCAATATTTCTTCTTCGGCCGCCAATGTTCTTTGTGTTCTTGTTCTCCCTCGATCTGCATTGACACACTCAAATTTTCCATGGTCTCTTAGATGCTGAACAGTTGAAATAAACGTACGACAGTCCGGAATTCTCCGATTTGGAAACCGTTCGCGATACAGGATTTGTGCTTGCCGAGAATTTTCTCCAGCTGCCCCATAAACCAGCACTATATCCGTTAGTTCAATATTCGTAAATAGTGGCATCGTAAAAAAATATTTAAAAGTAATCGTAACAACACTTTTTACCAACTTGGAAATGATGCGCTCGTGTTAGCCAGATTCGTAAATCAACTAAAATTTTAATAATCTATAGTTTCAAAAATGTATAGTTTAAAAACAATCATTTATCAAATATTCTAGTTTTTTGATAACGAGGGTAGTAAAAACCAGTCTTCGGAAATAGAAATTAATTCGAAAATCTTGGCAACATGGTTATTTCTTACAAGACTAGTTTTCTTATCATCTGACAAAAACTTGCATATTAATTACTGTTGATGTTTAAAATAGGTAAATAAACCTAATTTATTTATTTATTTAATAAAAATCCAAACAGGCTTAACTAGCCTAATTACATGGATAGTATAATTTAAGTAATTTTTTACAGGTGACATAATATTACAGTATTTTAATTGCAGAGGATAAATCACTTTAAATGGTAGAATTAAATAATTTTAAGAAATTTTACATGTTTTTAAAGTAGTTATTATTTATATTATTTAAATTCCAAAGGTATCGAAGTAAGATATTATCAACTTTTTAAATTGCATTAAAGACAGAGGCCAATCTAAGTTTACTATAGTATTAATATTATTGGCCAAACACAGAATTGGATAAAGTGGAGAACCAGCAGAGTTTTGTATATTGAATATTAGGGAGTTCCGTGTGCGTTTAGGAGGGACATGAAACGGTATGTAGTATAAAAGTCTGCTACAGTTTATTTGATTATTTATCACTTTGAATAACAAGTTCATCATTGCTATTTTACGTATCGTACTTAAAGACAGGATTTTAAATTCTTCACGTAACATTTGAGATCTTACATAATTATAGTCAGGCCATCGATGATACTTTTTATAGTATGTATAACGTAGGTATTTATTTTGAATTTTTTCGACAGAATCTAGATATATTTGCGGTTGTTGCCCCCAAATCATGCAAGCAAAATCTAACTTTGACCGGACTAATGTTTTATATAATAAATCAATTGTTTTCAAATTATAAAATACTGCTGTTTGTCTTATAATAAAACCTAATGTACGATTGGCATTATTAACAGTATATCTTATATGAGATGCAAATGACATTTGATAATTATACGTAACCCCTAGGTCTTTAATTTCTTCTACACGTTTTAAATATTGATTGTTCATGATATAATTGAAAACATTAGGATCTTTTTTCCGACTTATTGACATCACATAACATTTACTCTCATTGAAATTAAGTTTGTTTTCGACACTCCATAGATGAATGTTTTCTATGTCTCTTTGAAGCATTACACAGTCTCTAATCGTTTGAACCTTTTTAAAAATTTTGAAGTCATCTGCAAACATTAAACAGTCTGAAAATTTAACACAAGAAGGAAGATCGTTAATGAATATTAAAAAGAGCAGCGGTCCCAGGTTAGAACCTTGTGGTACTCCAGAGTTTGAATATTTTCTGTTCGAAATATTTCCATTCTGTTTTACCACAAACTCCCTATTTTTCAAATAACTTTTTAACAATTGTATTAAGTTTCCTGCAATTCCCATATTATATAATTTTTGAAGTAAAATATCATGGTTAACGAGGTCGAAAGCTTTTGAAAAATCTGTGAAAATTGTATCTAATTGTGATTTTTCATGAATAGTTCTAGATGCGACTTCTGTGAATATTAATAAATTGGTATTTATTGATTTTCCAGTAACAAAACCATGTTGTTCATCAACTAATATATTTTTAATATGATTATAGATTTTATTATATATTATATGTTCCAACAATTTGGAAGGAGCACAAAGTATGGCCACTCCCCTATAATTTTCTATATCCCTTTTATTCCCTGACTTGTGAATAGGGGTATAAGTCGCTAATTTCCATTGATTTGGATAAGTTGAATGTTTAATAATTAAATTAAATATATGTATTAATGGTTTTTGAAATAATTCTTGGCAACCTTTTAGAATATATGGGGGTAGATTGTCTCCACCAGCCGATTTTTTTGGTTTTAATTTTCTTACCGCAGCTTCATAGTCTATAGATGTTATATTATTTAAATTACAAGTATTATAATAGCTCACAGGGTCATTATTGAATTCTAAATTATATAGTGATTTTTTACCAGAATGAACCGATGCAAAGAAATCTGCAAATATATTAGCAGTATCCTTCTCAGGCACTTTCTGACCTCTAAAATTAAAAGTTTGAGATTGATTTAAGTTTTTCCTTTTATGATTCACGTAATTCCAAAAATTATTTATGTCTCCAGCCAAATTTTCTTCTATGTTCTGTAAATATTTCTTGTGCTCCTTCTTTATTGCCGTTTTTAATTTTTTTCTTGTTTCTATATATATTTTATTGTGATATTCTGAAATGTTCTTCAATTTTCTGTATTGCCTTTTTTCTTTCAATAGTTCTTTAATTTCAACATTAAACCACACGGGGTATTTATTATAATTGTCATAGGTTTTATATTTTGGTACAGTTAGATCAAATACTTCATGCACATTAAAATAAAAGTTATCTACAGCTTTATATAGGTCATCCTCAACATATCAGTGAAGTACGTTTGTTTTAGAAACAATTTTCAAAAATTAATAACTCCCTTAATAAGGGGTATTTTTAAAAAATAATATTTTTCTACATTCAGTGGGGATCTGCGCAATACCCAGTTTAAATATGTACGTGTATTTCAATAACACCCTGTATATACAATTTTATATTAGAAAATCCTTAAAACATTATTGCTTCCGCGAGAGTTTCGGTTTACTCTTAAATATAAAATGAAGACAAACATGTGCTTTGATAATGTTGAAAATAGTGGTGGTATTTGCTTTGATGCAACTGTAGAACTGGACGTAGGCGACGATACTGATGATGCAATAATTGTAAAACTTGACATAGGCGAAGATGCTGATGGTTCTTGGTTCTAGGCTCCGACTATCAACGTGAACTGAAGAACTAGGTGCGGAAACATTAACATTATTTATTACAGATGACTATTCGTTTGATTTTTACATAAAATCTTCGAAATCCATTAGTTCATCAGTAGAATCTTTGTCAGACTTAGACGATTTTTAAATTGATGAGTCCGTGCTACCATTCTGAAAGATTTGGCTTGCTTGGCATAGAGGAAGCAACAGCATCTGTCCGGACGTTAATTTCTTTAATTAGGTGTAGACACTTATTACTTATAATCACGGTATTTTTACTTTAATTAAAGTAAACTTTTTAATTAGAGACCGCATTAACCCAAACGAACAGCGATGTCCTGTTTGCTCAATTTAAAATTTACGGTTACGAAAGTTAGTAGTATGTATAATACATAATTGCAGGTAAATGAACTTAAAACTAAACTGCATTTTGATGAAATATTAAATATACAATGTGTTGCAAAAAAGTATGCATCAAGAAAAGACGAAATTGTTAAACTATTTTACTACCTCTGCGCTACCTAGTTAATCAATCTTTATGCAGAGTAGATCAACAGGAACTTCATCGATCGGTATATGAGAAAATAATTTAATTTTTTAGGAAATATACTTTGTCACTTATTTTAAACACGATACACCACCTATATATTATTACAATTTTAGATTATATTACAGATTATACGCAAATTTTATGTATCATGTGCTATACCTAAATCTAGATGCTTTTGACATAAAGACAAATATGTCTTCAAAACCGTTGATATAGTCTGGAATTTTTATTTTTAGATTCTATAAATGCTAAAATAAAAAATTTAAATAATTCCTAGTTACTTAATACATATTTTTTGATACATTTTTTTGCGAATGTCATATGCTGGTGACTGCCCAGTAGAAAAATAACCGCAAATGCCCTTGCAGACTCTCGATTATAGATTCATTAACATAGATACTTAGTTTTTCAATATTTCAAATTTTCCAAAATTCATCATCAGTTCTTGGGCTAAAATAAACAAACGGTAATACTAGACATACCGCAGCCCTACGCTTTTCTAATCTAAATAATATTTAGATGTTTACATATATATATATATATACACATGGGCGTCGTTACACAATTCTATAGGGGGGGGGGGGGGCAAAATTTTGAAAAAATTTAGAATGTTTGTTAGAAAACAAAGAAAATGAAAAATAAGAGAATTTTCTTTTGATGGATTTAATTTTTCTGTGACGTCATGGCTTACAGATTTTCCAGAAATAACAGAAAATCGCAATTTATTTTTTATTTTTAAATGAAAACCTTTTTTATTGAAAATTTGAATATCTGGGACATTTTTGGGGCGTATATTGAAAATTTTCTGTAACATATTAAAAAATATATTTTCCAATATGATGGTCATTTTGACAGCTGACAGAAAATTTTCAACACATGATTCTTTTCCATAAATGTTCCCGAAATTTAAATTTTCAATAAAAAAGGGTGTTTCTATTTAAAAATAAATTGAGATTATCTGTTATTTCCGAAAAACCACAAGTAAGCCATGACGTCACACACCAATTAAATCCAGTATTTGTTCCAAGCTTTTAAACAAAAAAGTTTTCATTCCAATATCTCAATTAACAACGAAGATAAAAGCGGATGGAATTATTAAACGGTTTGCTAATAATAAAAATTCTTAGATACGCCACTGGTATACGGTAAATGGATCTCAATGGGAATTTTGAAGCTTACAAAGATTTTATAAAGATCGTACATTCCTATATTTTTTCCATAAACGAATTAATAGTGACATGTTTAGAAAAAATATTATTCAATATCGCGGCCATTTTGACAGCTGACAGAAAATTTTTGAATACACGATTATTATATAAAAATGTTTAAATTTACAATAAAAGAGAGTGTTTCCATTTAACAATGTCACTGGCCCATTTGACAGAACTGATACTTAAGTTGTCATAACAAGTCTGTAATAAATAAAATAACCAAACAAAGAAGACAAAACTAAAATTAAAAAAACAAGAAACTTAAAGCACATTTTTTAAAAACAAACATAAGGTGTGATATAAAAGAAAAATATGAACATAATAATATAAAAAATAAAAATTTATAAAAAACAAAAACATAAAAAACTCACTCAAACACAAAAAACACTAGGAAAACGCAAATTTTAAATTTCTTTTTTCTCTACTAAAAACATTGATAACGGAAAACATAATTTATTTTTTCTACACCCGTATTATAATAATGCACTTATATGCCCATAATCCGTTTCATAATGATACCCATTATGATACAGATTTTTCATTACGATACAGATTTTTAATCAATAGAAACCTACAATTTTTCAATCAAGCATGCTGTTTGACGTTTGTCCTAGGTTCCTATGTAATTATTTTAGTTGTCAAAACGTATTAAATTTTCGTAGGTAGCTAAACTTCGATAATTATAATATTAAAATGTCTGATATAGAAGACTCCTCCACACATATCGGAGAAAGCAGAAAATACAGTACAAAATATTTTACCGCAAAAATCTAGGGAAATACCAATACCTGAAGTAATACCATTAATTACAATTTTGTAGAATTTTTTATAGAAATACGAGTAATTACTGTTATTGTGTTCAATACCAATATAAATATAATATTTATAGGTCTTGATTATTTTTTGGGTGTAGAAAAAATAGCGTATGCAACTCTCATGTAATGGTTATTACATGATCGTTGCATAATATACTATTTCAGTCAGCCTATTTTCATTCATTATTCACTCCGTGCGTGACAGCAACGCCAACTTTTTTATGAACTAACGGACGATATTTGCATATACTGACAATACAATTTTTAATAGAGTTCGTAATTAAGAAATATATGTTAATTTTAATTTTAAAACAAGCGAAAAAATTATTATTATTATTATTATTATTATTATTATATATTTTTATTACTTCAGCCAAAAAAGTCAATAAAAATTAATAATAAAACATAGGCAAGCATTTACGAGATCTTGCCTAAGCCTAATAAGTTGTCATTGAAGAATAGGTTACATAATGTCAAAATAAAAATATTACCATTATATAATTAAAACGTAATATCAAAAATAATTGGTATATTTGCGATTCTAATTTATATTTTCTTCATTTTTAGTTCGAAAGAACTAATACTATAGAAATTAATGAATAAAACTGGTTTCCTATCAATAAGTCACAAGATTGCATGTCAACTATATACAATAATTAAAGGCAGAAATCTAATCATTTGCTAAACATTTAAGATTTAAGGGATGTTAAAGAATATCATAAAAAAATAATTGATTGCTTAATTATTACAAAAGTAAAGGTTTCTGTTGTTCTTATTATACAGCTGTCCATTTATTTCTCTTATTTAATTTCGATTTTGCTACGGAACATTCATATAATTTACAGCCTTTTTGCTAGTATAATTTGCAACATAGCAACTCCGGTTGCTCATTTTATTGTTTTACCTATTTTTTAGTAAAAAATAAAATGTATTCGTATATTTGATACGCCAAAATTACAAAATATCGCCCTAAAATACTCGAATTATTCGCAGCTTGCGCTAGTATCGCTTTTGCTTCCCCTACCATGACTTCGCACTGATCGAATAGATCGCAGCCATGTTTTAACATGCCTTAGCGTTCTGTCGTTGGTGGAAGAGCCATAAATATTTTTTAAACCACTTTGTATGTCTGGATAAAATTCACAATATTTGGACGCTATATCATTAATGGAGAGCTCATTTGTGCAGAAAGCTCTTTCGTATTCCAGTTTGGTATTCAGCTACAAAATTGTCAATTCCAAATTTTTCCAACACTTTCATTTTTTTATCGGTAGTGAAAAAAATATTTTTTAAGTTTTTGGGATGTAACAGGCTTAAGGAAAAACTAACAAAGTCTTCGGAAAAGCGGAACCCAGAAATGCAATAAATATATTAAACCTATAATATTCTTCAACTATATTAGCCTGAATATTATTTCTAGGAGATTGTTGTTCGTAATGCATATCTTACGCGTTGTTGATTAAGTCGTAAAAGCCAGGGGGGGGCAACTGCCCCCCCCCCCCCCCCCCAACGACGCCCATGTATATATATACTTAATTATTTTCTCTTTTTTACAGGACGATCCATTAATTCACGATCCAAATTTGATTGATCACGCCTACAGGAAACTCAGTAGGAACTCTACCAACTTTTTGATATGGAAAATAGAGGTAAACATATTTTTCTTTAAATATACTATAATATGACAGAAAACCAGGAACATTCCGTTAGAATCTATTTTATATTAAGATTAATATATTATCATACAGTGAACATCATAAGTCTTACCCCCCCTAACTAACTCGTTACTGGAGTCTTGTTAGGAAAATCGCCGAGACACGTCGATTTTTGATTTCTACAGTGTACATTTTTGTATGATTAGTTTACCCTTAATTTCATCCCTTACTGGAGGGGTACAACCATTTCGAAAAATTTAAATGGCATGGGGTGGTGAATGATAGCTCATTTGAAAGGGGGCTTTATTCTCTATTCAACCGTGCAAAAAAATTTTGAAATTTGCATCATTACATGTTGATTTATTAATGTTTAAAAATAACAAAACCTCACAAAATAGGAAAGCAACTAGACTAACAGTGACCTTCTAATGGCAAAAAGTCTTACTTCACGTCTGAACCAAAACCGAAGTCATGCAGGGCCGAATTTTAATTCTAAGGATGAGTGCGCTACGTTAATTTCCGTTATTCTGAAACAACAATTAGTCGAGAATTAATGAAGCATATTTCAAATTTTTTTACACGGTTGAATAGAGAATAAAACCCTCTTTCAAATGAGCTATCATTCACCACCCCATGCCATTTAAATTTTTCGAAAGGGTTGCTCCCCTCCTGTAAAGGATGAAATGAAGGGTAAACTATTCATACAAAAATGTACACTGTAGAAATCAAAAATCGACGTGTCTCGGCGATTTTCCTAACAAGACTCCAGTAACGAGTTAGATAGGGGGGGGGGGGTAAGACTTATGGTGCTCACGGTATATTCTTTTCATATTCATAATATCCCATAAGACAGTCAGATTTTTACTTTTAAGATAAATTTGTAATTAAAAATATTAAGTGTTAATACGAGTATATTGTTTATATGGCTACACCTAATATTTTTTTCATCGTTTCGATCTCCACAGAGTATAGGGTAAATTTAATTTTTTTTACCACCAATTTATTTATCAAATTGCTTCCGCTTGTATATTTTCAACGAAAATCAAATGCCACCTTATTTTAAATATAGCGACATATCATACCTAGTAATTTTTATTTACTAAAACCAAAAAAATACAGTTTTATTATATTTAAATTTCAAATATTTACACAATAGAAAAGATAAAACAAAATTTAAACATAAATTAAAGTATGTGTTGAAAATTATTTCCTACAGATTCCATGCAAGCTTCAAAACGTCTTAAAAAGTGCTCTTATATAGAGTGGGCGAACGAAAACGAAACAGTCAAGAAGCGACAGCTTGGTGTTTTCAGTGTACTGTTTTGTAACGCGCATGTGCGATAATAAGTTGTGTATTACTCAAAATGATGTTATCTGTCAAAGTCAGTCCAAGTTGTTATTATACAGGGTGTCTGTAAAAGGTCTTTACAAAAACATACCACATATTCCTTAGACCAAAATAAGTCGATTTAAGTAAAACTAAGTTTAGTACAAAGTTGCTTCGTTTGGGCTCCAGAGGGCCTTGAAGTTATAATTTTTAAATCGTTTTTCCCATATAAATTTAAAACGGCATATGCGATTTAGCTAAAATTTAGTATATTGGTAGAGATTTATGTGGCAAAAAAAATGGTATTAAAATTTTGTCCGATAATAATACATAGGCGTAGAACTTGATTTTTTAAATAATTGCACCATTAAAAATTCTACGCCAATAGAAGAAAAGGAGTTTGAGTATGAAATTTAGATTGCGCAACTCATTTACTTTAAAACAGGTACTCTTGATAAGACTCGATTACTCTCATGATTTTCGCTAAATTTCTGTTTTAATAATGTAGAGTGTATAGGTTTCACAAAAATATTTATTTACCAACATAATCAAAATAGAGATTTTACAAAAATTGTTCAAAATGTTCACCATTTTCACGCATAAAAATATTTATACGTTGAAGAAAATTAAAATGTATCCTTTCCATAACTTCTTCATCACCTCTAAGATTGTTTATTGCATCTTGAATACGTTGCCAGAGTTGTTCCTCATTTTCTACAGGTTCCCTGTAAACTGTGGATTTCAGATGTCCCCATAAAAAGTATTCCATCGGTGCGTCATTACCTCTGCCTATCCATTTGTGTGGATATTGTTCATTCAAGTGGTTTCTAACGTTTAAAGAAAAATGTGGTGGAGCTCCATCTTGCATAAACCACATACCTCTCCGAAGTTGGAGGTAAATCTTCTAACAATTCTGGCAACGTATTTTGTAGAAAATCCAAATAATTTTCTCTAGGTAATCTTCGTGGAAGTATGACAGGACCAACAATGCAATTACCAATTATTCCAGCTCACACATTAATTTTGAATTCGTGCTGAAAATGGTTTACCTTTATTGCATGCGGATTTTCAACGGCATAAACATGTTCATTATGGGTATTAGTTATACCTCTTCTTATATAACCCGCTTCATCGGTAAAGAGAACCTTCTTGACAAAGTTTGGATCTCTTTCTCTTTGCATATTAACAAATCGACAAAAACCCAAACGAATTTGAGGATCATGGACTAATAATTCTTGTACTGGCTTATTATGGTATGGATATAGCAATTGTTCTCTAAGTACTTTATGAACGACATCTTTACTTACTCCTAGTTCCCTTCCAATTCGTCTGGTGCTTAATTCTGGATCTTCTTCAACACGTTCTAAAATGTGTTCGTCAACTTCAGGAATCCTTACAAAACGTTCTCTTCCATTATCAACAGTGTTAGGAGCAAAGGAACCGGTCTCCCGAAGACGTCTCTCAACAGCAGCAAAAGTTGGGTGGCTAGGTACACGACGATTTGGAAACCTTTCAGAGTACACCCTGACACTCTCTCGAGCATTTCCTTCACAAAATTAGTAATATATCGGTATATACTGCATTGGTATATTGTACAGCCATATTAATTAACCACGCATTTGTTTTTTTAATTATTGAGTCAGATAGAACACTTTCAATCGTTAACAAGAGATTAGGTGTTAAAACTTGACAATATTTTTATTTAGATGAAACTATGGAAAGGAACAATAAATGTTTTTGTATACGTATGGCAGGCAAATAATTAATATTCCTCAAAAAATCGTACATGGCAAGAATCGAGTATTTTTGTTAAAAATCTCGATTAAAGGTGTTGAAGAAGATATGAAAAAAATACATTTTTATGTTTTTCATCGTATAAAATTTTGTCCGATAATAATACATAGGCGTAGAACTTGATTTTTTAAATAATTGCACCTTTAAAAATTCTATGCCAATGGCAAAAAAAGGGTTTGAGTATGAAATTTGGATTGGGTATTCATTTACTACAAAAAAGTACCCTTGATTTACTCTCATGGTTTTGACAAAGTTTGTATTTTAATAATTATTGTTTATGTTCTAAAATTACTAAAATGCAAAAGGAATCTCGGGATTCGTTTTGGTGGGGGGGGGGTACTTTATAGATGGTCATTTTTACATTTTATGGAATATATCTGTTATTTACGTTTGGAGAAGAAAATTCTTTAAATAAAAGTTACTTCTTATATTATTATCTATAATTTTTGTTCTATATAAAATTTTCCTAAAATGGTCCGTATTCGAGAAATTTCACAAAATGTAAAAAAATATTTTTTTTATAAAAATTGTTCAAACAAAAGTTGTCTGTAATATAATTGTTTGTTTTTGTAGTAATAAGATGAAGATTTTTTACACACTTAGGTTCTAATACAAACATAAAATATGCCAAAAAAGTTATTGGGAAATTAAGAATTTAGTATAATGATTTAATCATTTTTGACATTTTATTTTTCAAATGTAGGTATTGGATTTTGTGAAATATATGTTTTTCTTCTTTTAAATTAATTTAATAAACAATGAACTGTAGATTTTGTTTATTTAATTTTGAAATTATATTTTAAAAAATATAATAAATTCGCGTGTTTCAATAAGGATTGTTTAAAGTGGGCGAAATCCCTTTATTATGGCTAAATTGTAAGTTACAATTATGTCAATATAAAGATGTTTTGCCCATTCATATTTACATTTATTGAATGAATCATACTGGAGTTGATTTTGGAAATATTTGTACATACTTAAATAAGTACTATTTCTAAAACCTCATCTATGTCCAGACAGCACACATAGTCCAATGGACGTCCACTTTAGATCTATTTATGGGTCAGGACTTCCATATTCGGGCACCCAGTGAACGTCTGTTTAGGCTAATTAATTTAAAAGCTGAATATCAATACCTAGAGAACGTCTGTTTTTGACCTTAATTTTAAGTTTAGTAATATTTTGACGTCCAGTAGACGTCCATCTTAGGTCATTATTCATTAAGCCTACCAGATAATTCCTATCTATATACACTTCCTTTTTTTAATATAATTGGTCATTAAAAATTCACAAATTGAATCTATTGCATTTCATTCTATCAACTATATCTAGTAAAAAGTTTTCAAATTGTTCCTTGGTTAAGCTCGTCTAGCGATTGAAAGCGTAAAACGATAATCGATGTGTCGTGAGTTCGATCCCTGCTCAGGTCAAGCGATCTTTAATTAAAATAATTATTAATAATATAAAATAGTGTGAGGTGAGTTGCGGTTTTGTAAAAAAAGTAGGGATGTGGTCTCAATGGAAATATAATCCTGAACGTTTTTTGAATGTCCAATATTCGACGTCCAAATATATTCCAGAATTGGACGTCCTCTGAATGGTCAAAAGTGTGCCATTTTTATACTTCACTGGACGTCCATTGGATGTCGGAAGTCCAGAAAAAAACTCATTTTTGGTCGTCTAGACATCCAAAATGTATTGTCTGGGTGATAGCCAGGCCAGGTATTTAACTCTAAATACATAAACCTTAAATGACATCTGGCTTATCTTTGCGAGAAAACACTTGTTTCTACAGAAATGAGTGATAAACTTGAAAGTCCTTTTAATATAATATGAATCCAGAAATTCTAAAAATATGTAAGTACTTTCTAAACCTAAAAGCTTTCAAAATATATGCACATTGCAAATATTTAGTTAAACCTCTCAAACTTAATGTCTTTTTAATTATTACCTAAATTTTTTTTTGTTCCCCTAATTTTATTTACCTTATTTTTACTTAAGGAAAAGGTAATTTAATTTAAATATGGGGCTTTTATTACATTTTTAACAATAAATAAACCAAATATTGAACAAATTTTATAGATAAATTATAAAATAATAAACGTCTTTTATTTTTATAACAAATAATTAATTATTACATATTGAATTATATTTTGGTGCCAAAATTTCACCATTGCTATTAACCCTAACTAATTCAATGTAATTAAATCACAACATTTGCGCATGGACTATAACAATGATTTCAGATAATTTGCCAAACTATTTCGCTCAGTGTAGAAAATAAGCATGTTTTCTCAGCGTATTAAGTTATGTATTAATCAAAGTCATGTTGTAAAAAGGTACATCCGATATCAAAGGCACCAACAGCTACTGTCGCTTCTCCTTGATCGGTATTCTCGGGCACTACTACAGGGGATATATTGTGGAGTTGTTATATCAATGCCCTCGGGCAACTACACTACCGTTTGCACAGTACTATAAAAAGTTCAAAAGGCAAAAAGTTGTGGTTAATTTTTTTATTACTTTTTTACTTTCCTATCTGTATACAGATATAAGGAAAGTATAGGAATCATGATTTTTTTCGACCTCGAGTTTTCGACGGATTTTTACGTTTTGAGGTCCCCTGAATCCGTTTTGACTATTTTCGCGATGATGTGTGTGTGTGTGTGTGTGTGTGTGTGTGTGTGTGTGTGTGTGTGTGTGTGTGTGTGTGTGTGTGTGTGTGTGTGTGTGTGTGTGTGTGTGTGTGTGTGTGTGTGTGTGTGTGTGTGTGTGTGTGTGTGTGTGTGTGTGTGTGTGTGTGTGTGTGTGTGTGTGTGTGTGTGTGTGTGTGTGTGTGTGTGTGTGTGTGTGTGTGTGTGTGTGTGTGTGTGTGTGTGTGTGTGTGTGTGTGTGTGTGTGTGTGTGTGTGTGTGTGTGTGTGTGTGTGTGTGTGTGTGTGTGTGTGTGTGTGTGTGTGTGTGTGTGTGTGTGTGTGTGTGTGTGTGTGTGTGTGTGTGTGTGTGTGTGTGTGTGTGTGTGTGTGTGTGTGTGTGTGTGTGTGTGTGTGTGTGTGTGTGTGTGTGTGTGTGTGTGTGTGTGTGTGTGTGTGTGTGTGTGTGTGTGTGTGTGTGTGTGTGTGTGTGTGTGTGTGTGTGTGTGTGTGTGTGTGTGTGTGTGTGTGTGTGTGTGTGTGTGTGTGTGTGTGTGTGTGTGTGTGTGTGTGTGTGTGTGTGTGTGTGTGTGTGTGTGTGTGTGTGTGTGTGTGTGTGTGTGTGTGTGTGTGTGTGTGTGTGTGTGTGTGTGTGTGTGTGTGTGTGTGTGTGTGTGTGTGTGTGTGTGTGTGTGTGTGTGTGTGTGTGTGTGTGTGTGTGTGTGTGTGTGTGTGTGTGTGTGTGTGTGTGTGTGTGTGTGTGTGTGTGTGTGTGTGTGTGTGTGTGTGTGTGTGTGTGTGTGTGTGTGTGTGTGTGTGTGTGTGTGTGTGTGTGTGTGTGTGTGTGTGTGTGTGTGTGTGTGTGTGTGTGTGTGTGTGTGTGTGTGTGTGTGTGTGTGTGTGTGTGTGTGTGTGTGTGTGTGTGTGGTGTGTGTGTGTGTGTGTGTGTGTGTGTGTGTGTGTGTGTGTGTGTGTGTGTGTGTGTGTGTGTGTGTGTGTGTGTGTGTGTGTGTGTGTGTGTGTGTGTGTGTGTGTGTGTGTGTGTGTGTGTGTGTGTGTGTGTGTGTGTGTGTGTGTGTGTGTGTGTGTGTGTGTGTGTGTGTGTGTGTGTGTGTGTGTGTGTGTGTGTGTGTGTGTGTGTGTCTGTATAACGCATAACTCATGAACCGATACACAGAAAAACACCAAATTTTAAATTTAAGCTTTGTTTCAGCGTCCAATGAGCTGATTAGATTTTGGGCAGAGTCGGAACATCTGGGGGGGTACTTTATAGGTGGTCATTTTTATATTTTATGGAATATATCTGTTATTTACGTTTGGAGAAGAAAATTCTTCAAATAAAAGTTACTTCTAATATAATTATCTATAATTTTTGTTTTTTGCAAAATTTTCCTAAAATGGTCCGTATTCGAGAAATTTGACAAAATGTGAAAAAAATAATTTTTTATAAAAATTGTTTAAATAAAAGTTGTTTTTAATATAATTCTCTATAATTTTTATTCTATACATAATTTCTCTAAAATGGACCGTATTCGATATATTTAAGAAAAGGTGTAAATTTCGAATTTTGAAGAAAACTAAAAAACGGATAAAGAAAAAAACATTAAATTTTAAACCTAAGGTTTATTTCGGCCTGACGTGAAATGATTAGATTTTGGACATAGTCGGAACATCTGGGGGAGTACTTTATGGGAGGCCACTTTTATATTTTATGGAATATATCTGTTATCAATGTTTGGAGAAAAAAATTGTTCAAATAAAAGTTACTTCTAATATTATTATCTACAATTTTTGTTTTATGTAAAAATTTCCTGAAATGGTCCGTATTCGAAAAATTTGACAAAATGTGCAAAATTCTGATTTTTATGAAAGTTTTTGAAATAAAAGTTGTTTGCGATATCGATCTCTATAATTTTTGTTTATACATGATTTTTCTAAAATGGACCGTAATGGAAAAGTCTAAATTTAAATTTTTCAGTATTTTCGTTTTCAATGAATATCTGTAGAAAAATGTTTCGAGGTAGATGTATGTGGCCAATGTATATATTTAGTTTATCCTCTAAACATTTATAGAGATGCTGCAATAGGTTGTACAAAATAACCGAAAAAAGCCTATAATAACTAGATAGGAAAGTCATGTGTTGGACACATCAGATTTTTTTAATGTTTTCAATCAAGCCGTGGTGACAATCCAGGATTTTTAAAGGGTAGGTATCAGGTAAAAAATTTAGAAATTGTATTTTTTCTATTTTGTGGTATTAGTACATAAAAACTACTGTGTAAGATGTAGCTCTATTTAAAACGAAGGGCAAAAAATGTTGGGGTTACTTTTTTCAAGGGTGGTACAATTAAATAAAGTTTTTTAAACGTCTTTAGAAAAAGAATACCAATAAAATTAGTCTTATTTGCTTTATTTTTTTATCTTTTCAATTAGGCGAGATATTGCATATAAACTATAACTTTTGCTACATATACATTTAAATTTTAATTGATAAGAACTTTTCTTTTCAGAATATGAATATAGTGGCCATTCCTAGAGATCAGTATGGTACTTTTTACGCCACAGATGCCTACGTAATTTACGCAGCATCTGCATATGGACAATCATGTGGTGTGGAAACAGTCGTAAGTATTTGCAAAATTATCCAGATAAACAGTTTTCGATATATAGCCAGACGCTGTGCCGCCTAAATTCTTTCTACGCCACATTTCTTAAACAAAAATTACATTTTATTCCAAATCAATATTAATGACACTCTTAACTATATAAAATTGTATACTCTTTCGGATTGTTTTAGTTTAAATTTTTGTTGTTTATTTATTTTTACATAAGTGGCATTTTTACAAATTATATTATGCATTTTCCTTAAATAAAAATTACATTTCATTCTAATCTATATAAAGAACACTGTATTGAATTCTTTTGGATTGTTCTAGTTTCAATTTTTTTTCTCCATTCGTTTTCATATAATGGGCATTTTTTTAAATTATCACTTGTTTTTTATGTCTCTCCCTTATATTAAAACTGAATTTCATTCTATATCGATGTTAAGGATACTCTATATTGTATCAAATTGTATTCTCTTTTCGTTAGGTCTTATTTAATTTTTTTTAACTCTATTCGTTTTTACATATTGGGTACCTACTTTTCCAAATTTTTACATGAATAATTGTTTAATTTTAGACCAAAGAAAGTAAAGGCAGTTTGGAATACCACGTTCATTTTTGGTTGGGCTCTCAAGTAAGCCCTGATAAATCTGGAGTAGCTGCATATAAAACAGTTGAATTAGACAATTTTTTAAACGGACATTCCACACAACATCGAGAAAGCGAAGGATTCGAAAGCCCTAGGTTTCTAAGTTATTTTAAAAACGGAATAAGGTAATAAAATATTAATTTTAAGTATTTTTCTGATAATTCGAAACTATATTAAACTTTTATCCGTTAACCTCCTTAATTTGAAATTTTAAAACAAACATTTAGAATTTTGTTTTAAACCTAACCAACCCAAAACCATCTATAACAACTTCAACTTCTATAAATATTTTTTGACGTTATTCCTCGAGTATACACTTATATTTTCACCTAATTAACCTGCTTATAACTTCTAAACAGCTGAAGGTAAAAAAGTGCAATTTTTTCTAAAATGTTTTATTTTTCCACAAGGTGTGTTAAGAACATTGTGTCAAACGGGTTATGTAGGTATAAGGGTTTAAACTTTGACTTTTAAACAACGTTACGTTCATAAATAATAATTTTAATATAAAAACTACTTCTTACCTACAAATCCAAATCAGAATCGAAATAAGAAGATGAACTGTCGCAACCAATATTTACAATGAGTGGCTCGATCATTTTATCAGTAATATTGTCCAACTTCCACATTTTCTCTTCTTCTTTAATCGTATCATTTACTGCCTTTTCCCAGTTTTCAGGCTTCACATTATTTACAGCCTCCAAAAACAACTGTTTAACATCACTCATTTTAAAAGAATTATTTTTTCTTGAAACTTCTCCCTTTATCTTTGCCCATATCAGTTCAATCATGTTTACTTCGCAATGATATGGTGGTGATCTAACCATCGTTATCCCACGATTTTTTGCAATATCATCAATTTCATATTTTTTGAATTTCTCTTTATGAAGGGAAAACAAATGATACAGTTCTTTTCTCACAGAACCGGGATAGAACTTAATATTCTTTGAATTTAGCCAATTCTGTAAATCTTTTTTTAACCACTTGGTTGTGAGCATTTTTTCTAGAGTCTCGAGTGATAACTTGCATTATCCATTACTATTATACAGTTCTGAGGAAGAAGATCTATAATTTGTTCGAACCACTCTTTAAAGACATCAGCATTCATGTCCTCATGGTAGTCACCGGCACGAGTAGATTCAAAAGTCAATAAACCACCTTTAACAAAACCGTTTGAACTACCGATGTGTACTATTATTAGTCTGCGCCCCTTTCCTGATGGTGGATTTAAACCAGTAGATAAATTATTTGAAAAAGCCTGTCTTCGTCTTGTAATATTTTCATCTTGCCAAAATGTATTTGGTTTATGTCCTTCGTTGATCCATGTTTCATCTAAATAAAATATATTTCTTCTTTGGTTTCTTATTTCTTTTATAGTCCTTAGGTAATTTCTTCTCCATACTACAATATCGCTTCTTTCTATTAAAATAGACTTTCTGGAATGCTTTTTCCATAGAAAACCTATTTCTTTTAAAAGTTTCAATAGTGTGCTTCGACTCATTTCAGGGTAATCCTTATCATCTCGAACCGTGGCAAGAACTTTGTCTACTGTCGGAAATTCTTTTCTAAAGAAGAATGCATGTACTTTCCTTCGAAGTCTTTCTTTCAAAAGATTTTCTTATTGAAATGTTGGTTTTCCTGGAGCTTTACGTGCTGTTTGAAACTCGCCACATTTCTCTTCTTTAACAACTCTGTAAATCGTAGATTTCCCAACACCAAGCGTACTACTAACTAATTCCACTGTGTCATCAATACTTTTACATAAATGTTTGTCTGTAAATGATTTAAAACAATTAAATATTAATGTTTTTTCATTAACTGTTAAAGGACCGATTTTTTGTCGTTTACGCGGCCCTTCCAAATTTTCCATGATCACACTAGAATTCACACTGCACCTTGCAAGTTGCTACTAAATAACATTTAGTAAACTGTCAAGAATACACAACTTGGACCTCCTTATTAATTGGAAAACCTATAATCGCATTTTCGGTGAAATTTGTTGGGAAGGTATTTATCTACTTATAATTCGATTACTGTAAGAAATTCTTTGAATTAAAATAAAACAAAATTGGCAAATAGGTACTTATTGAAAATAATCTTAAGATACGGCTACGTAATCTTTAATACACAGGGCTTTTGGCATGTCCAAACCTTTTTCTATTATTCTGTACAGCTTATGTTTATAAAGGACCAATAAAAGACCCAAAACTTGTAATAGCTCAGGTACATTGTATTACAATTTTAAGAAATATTTAGATTATTCTGTAAAAATATTTAAAATGACCGTACTAAGTTTTGCATTAGAAATGCTGTTTTATTACTCTCTCATACATAAAAATAGACTATAGAAAGTTTACAAACTATCCATTCCATTATCATATATGTTTATTTCTCCAGATTACCTATACAAGCAGTTGAGATATATGATTATTCTCTGTAACAGCAATAGCTAACAATTCTTCTTGTATTCCTGACAAGAGTAGCAAAAAATGTTCCTTCGTAATCTGATCCTTCTTGTTGTGAGTAGCCTTTGGCACTAATTTGGCCTTATAACGGACATTTCACAGATAATATTCCTTAATTTTGAAAATTTAGTGACTTTAAAATGTTGACTACAACGACGGTCAAACACGCCCGCTTTGTAATTTTTATAATTTCCCCGATGGTCATAGATGACTGCTGACGATGACTCGGTTATAATCTATAAAATGATGCATCAATTAACACCATTTATCCAACAAACAGACCTCTTCCTCGCAATCCATTACCGCATGCCACTCACCAGCACAAAACACATCAACAGAAATACATTCAGAGCAAACAACATCGCAGTCACTTGGCAATTCTAACCCAACCGAAATATCCAACAATCAAACCATTTCTTCTCCGCCCTCCCAAAATGTATTAACAGCTCCAAACTCAGATCAAGCAACTCTAATCTTGCAACAGCAAGCCATAATGGAAACCGCTAATATACAACAGGAACAAAAACAAGATAATTCAGGCAAACGTACATTCGAGGAAATAGCTACCCCCTCCTCCCGACATATCAGATAATACAGCAGGCACATTAGTGGATCCTTTTATTAAACCCCTTCAAACCGTACCATCCAAGAAACCAAAGAATAAACAAGACACACCAACCGTGGTTCTTATGGAACCACTCAGAACTGTGATTTCAGAACAGAGTCCTCCATTTGTACTTGACTTTGAACAAATATCCGACCTTTTTGAGAACACCTACGGATCAACAGAACCTGTCAGCATAACACTGAACTACACCAAAGATCTTGTTGCTCTAGTAGACATGTTAACAAAAATCCATCCTTATTTCAAACACAGAAGTATTAAAACTAGATGCACAAACCTGTGAAAGAAAATACTCAAGCACCTTCAGACGACTATGCCTGACCTGGAAAGCTCCGAAGCAGAGAGCGACTGTTCTCAAGAATCCTCCTACTAACTCTTTTCTTTTTTTCTTATCTCTTTCTTTTTATAGTAGAAGTCTATTTTAGGTCCAAAGTTTCAACTCACATCTACTCTCACAAACAATGACATCTTCGTCCATATTACAATGGAACATTAACGGTTTCTTCAACAACCTTCCAATGCTCCAATCTATTCTGTCCAATTATCAATCAGACATTATATGTCTCCAGGAAACCAATTTTAAAATCAATAATATTCAAGCCTTAAAACAGTATTATAGTTTCTGCAAAAATCGTAACAATCTTATTAAAGCTAGTGGTGGTGTAGCTATTTTCGTCAAAAATACCCTTGACGCTGAAGAATTTCCGCTACAAACTAACCTCGAAGCTATTGCGATTAAAACTACCGGATCGGACAATCAATCAAACCTTTATATTTGCAATATATACCTTTCACCAGGAATGGATCTTGAAAAACAAGAGCTAGTCGATCTACTAGAGCAATTACCTCAGCCTAGAGTTATCCTTGGAGACTTTAATGGACACAATTTTTTTGTGGGGTTCCACTAGTGTAAATCGCAAAGGTCGAATTCTAGAAGAAGTAACAAAACGATTTCAACCTTTCCATTCTAAACGATGGTAGACCTACTAGATTTAATATACAGACTGGTGAATCATCTTGTATTGACCTTACAATCTGTGATCCTTCGCTGATTCCATCATTTACCTGGGATGTGTTAGATTATAATTATAACAGTGACCATCACCCTATTATCCTAACCAATAACAAAAGGAACCAAAACAACATTTTTTTCTGCCCAAAGTGGAACATAAAAAAGGCCGACTGGAACCTATTTCACAAAATAGTTGAAGATAAGATGATCTACTGCAAACTATCAGCCGATATAGATGTCTCACTTGAGATTTTTGAAAATGTCATTAAACAAGCTGCCGAAATATCAATTGGGAAAACTTCATATCCCAAGAAACATAACCCTGTTCCAATGGTGGACACATGAATGCAAATCAGCTACAGAAGCTAGTAAAAAAGCCTTTAACAGATATAAACGCCATTAAAACTGTGGAAAATAAAATAGAATTCTCAAGACTACGTGCAAAAGCTCGATACACCACAAAAATGCGCCAAACGAAGTTCGTGGATTGAGTATGTATCAACTTTAAACTCTGATACCCCTATGACAGAAGTGTGGCAGAAGGTTCGACGAATATCTGGTGTGAATACCAACATCAATATAAAAAGACTTGTAGTAGATGGAAATACTTTCACTACCAATGCGGAAATAGTCTCGACAATTAGCGCAAACTTATCAAATACGTTCCAGCATGAAGCCCATGAAGCCCATGAATACCTTCTTCGATTATTTAACGTTATCTGGTGCCAACATGTTTTTTCCCAAAAAAGTGGCATGAATCTACAGTAATCCCTATACTAAAAACCCAATGTCCAAAAACCAATCCAGAATCATATCGGCCAATTTCGCTAACATCCGCAATGTGCAAATTTATGGAAAAAATTATTATTAAAAGGTTGCTATGGACATTAGAGAAACGCAACCTGATTATACCAGAACAAAGTGGATTTAAACAACAACGCAGCACACTAGATAACATCATAGATTTAGAAAGCGAAATCCATGAATCATTTGCACTAAAGGGTAAATGTTTAGCTCTCTTTATTGACATTAACCGAGCTTTTGACACTGCGTGGCACGACTACATAATTAAGAAACTACACAGCTGGAATATACAAGGCAACTGTCTCATCTTCGTTAAAAACTTTTTGACAAATAGATCTTTTAAAGTGAAAACCAACGCCACTTTTTCCAATGAAATGATACTGGAAAGCGGTCTTCCTCAAGGTTCCACATTAAGCCCGACTCTCTTCATAATAGCTATTAATGATATACTAAAAGGCCTTAAACCACCACTCAAAGCACGTTTATATGCAGATGACTTAGTCGTATTTTGCAAGGGCAAGAATATAAACAACATTTTTTCAAATACCCAACAATTTATTGAACAACTGGAGATTTGGTCACAGCAAACTGGCTTTACCTTTTCTACCGCTAAAACCCGTTACATCCTATTTTCTAAAAGAGAAGTTGCTGTCACACCTGAATTAAACACTTCACAATAAAAATCTAAAATCCGAACCATCCATAAAGTTTCTGGGAATGACCTTTGACTCATCTTTAACATGGAATCTTCACATTAAAAATCTGATCTTATCCTGCCACAAAAGACTCAATCTTCTAAAAATGCTTTCAAATCGAACCTGGGGTGCCGATCGTCAGACTCTACTTACTTTATACCGAACATTAATACGCTCAAGATTGGACTACGGTTCGATCATCTATACATCTGCGTCTAAAACTTTAACTGCACCTCTGAACACTATCCACAACACAGCACTTCGAATAATCACAGGAGCATTCCGTACAACCCCAGTTGACAGTATATACTGCGATGTCGGTGAACCTTCCTTGGAGAACAGAAGACTAAATTTAAGCCTGGCCTATGCAACGAAGATTAGGTCCTCTCCTACAAATCCCACAGTCGGTAACTTTTTTTCCAGAGATTTCACACTCTATTCTCGGAACATCCTAGAACCACCAAACCTTTCTATGCCAGAATAAGAAGCTACCAAGAAAAAATCAACTACACTATTCCTGAATGCCTACCAAATCACCCTCAGTTTACACCTCCTTGGCAAATAAAAAATCCCAGATGTCTTACCTCGCTTACCCGCATTTGACAAACACTCAACGAATACTCACCTTATCAAAACAAGTCTTAGCAATATCCTCTGCAAATTCGATGGGTACTTACAAATTTTTACTGACGCCTCAAAGCTAGATGGAAGAACAGGAGCTGCTGTCAGTACACCCCACATCTAGTAGTATGTACAAGCTTCCTTCAGAATCTTCTATTTTTTCAGCAGAGCTGTTCGCTCTGTACCAAGCATTAATATTTGCTAATTCCTCAACTTCTCAAAACTTTGTGGTTCTCTCAGACTCTCTTAGCTCTATATTCGCCTTACAACGCATCTTTTCCAACAACCCCTTGATCAGCAAAATAAAAGAGGAACTCTACTCTGCTCAGCTAAGGGGAAAAGACATCGTATTTATCTGGATACCATCTCACATAGGAATAAGCGGGAACGAGCAAGCAGACAAACTGGCCAAAGAAGCTGTGAATAGTGAAAGTGCCATACCGGTTCAATTATTATTGAGTAGTGACGTAAAATCGTTCATTAAAGCAAAAGTGTTCAGTGCGTGGGAATCTAAGTGGTCGTCTTGTTCTTCTAAACTCAGTGAAATTAAAAATAATGTGAAACCATGGTCATCACTCCCGCGAAACCGTAGTGATCAAATTTTACTAACCAGGCTACGTTTGGGTCATACACGACTAACACACAGTTATTTATTTAGCTCAAAAATAGAACCAAAATGTAGCCACTGCGACATCAAGTTGACGGTAAAACATATACTCGTAGACTGTCCTTTTCTTGCACCTCAACGTATTGAATCAAACCTCCCAGCTGGTCCAATATCTAACATTCTAGGTTCTGCGTGCGATATAAACAGTTTTAAAAAGATTTTTGAAATCCATCAACATACTAAATTCTATTTAGTTATTCTTATATATTGTCATCTTTCTTTTGTATGTACTACACCAATTTGTAATCTTACAATTCGCTAATAACCTTTGTGGTTGATGCGACTTTTCTTCAAATAAAAAAAAAAAAAAAAAAAAAAAAAAAAAATTAACACCGAAATATCTAAGTGAGTTACTAGTTACGCGGCAACACTTACATTCTCGACATTTAAGATCCGATGAAAATTTCAACATAAATTTTTCAAATAAAACTTTTCTTA